>JAJJMA010064233.1:0-43340 GCA_023529015.1 Papaver nudicaule
GCGCGGCGACCGGCGCCAGCGCCGGCAGCGGTGCCAGCAGCGGCGGCGCCGGCCAGCGCGGCCGCGGCGGCCCCGCCGCGATGGCGAACGTTCCGCAGCCCGTGTCGGTCGCGACCGCGACGCAGGGTGAAATGCCGATCGTGCTGTCCGCGCTCGGCACCGTGACGCCGCTCGCGAACGTGACGGTGAAGACGCAGTTGTCGGGCTACCTGCAGTCGGTGTCGTTCCAGGAAGGCCAGATCGTGAAGAAAGGCGACGTGCTCGCGCAGATCGACCCGCGCCCGTACCAGGTGTCGCTCGAGAACGCCGAAGGCACGCACGCGCGCGACTCGGCGTTGCTCGCGACGGCGCGCCTCGACCTGAAGCGCTACCAGACGCTGCTGTCGCAGGATTCGATCGCGTCGCAAACCGTCGACACGCAGGCCTCCCTCGTCAAGCAATACGAAGGGGCGGTGAAGACCGACCAGGCCGCGATCGATTCCGCGAAGCTGAACCTCACGTATGCACGCATCACGGCGCCCGTGTCGGGCCGCGTCGGCCTGCGCCTGGTCGACCCCGGCAACTACGTGACGCCGGGCGACTCCAGCGGCATCGTCGTGATCACGCAGCTGCAGCCGATGAGCGTGATCTTCACGACGTCGGAAGACAACCTGCCGCAGATCCTCAAGCAGGTGAACGCGGGCCAGAAGCTGTCGGTCACCGCGTACAACCGCAACAACACCGTGCCGCTCGAGACGGGCTCGCTCGCGACGCTCGACAACCAGATCGACACGAGCACCGGCACGGTCAAGCTGCGCGCGAACTTCGATAACAAGGCAGGCATGCTGTTCCCGAATCAGTTCGTGAACACGCGGCTGCTCGTCGACGTGATGCGCGATGCGACGATCGTGCCGACGGCCGCGGTGCTGACGGGCTCGATCGGCCAGTTCGTCTACGTCGTGAAACCCGACAACACGGTGACGGTGCGCAAGGTCACGATCGGCCCGGTCGACGGCGAACGCACGAGCATCGTCAGCGGCATCACGCTCGGCGAGCGCGTGGTGACCGACGGCTCCGACCGCCTGCGCGAAGGCGCGAAGATCTCGATCCCGGCCGACAAGCCGAAAGGCGCGTCGGGCGCGCGCGGCGCCGCTGCGGCGTCGGGTGCCTCGGGCGCCGGCCATCGCGGCGGACCAAAGCACGGTGCTTCGCAAGCAGCGGCCCAATAACGCGCGGGCCGTTCGATGAATCCATCCCGCCTCTTCATTCTCCGGCCGGTCGGCACCGCCCTCCTGATGGCGGCGATCATGCTGGCCGGCCTCGTCGCGCTGCGCTTCCTGCCGCTCGCCGCACTGCCCGAAGTCGATTACCCGACGATCCAGGTCCAGACCTTCTACCCGGGCGCGAGCCCGGAGGTGATGACCTCGTCGGTCACCGCGCCGCTCGAACGGCAGTTCGGGCAGATGCCGTCGCTGAACCAGATGTCGTCGCAAAGCTCGGCCGGCTCGTCGGTGATCACGCTGCAGTTCTCGCTCGACCTGCCGCTCGATATCGCCGAACAGGAAGTGCAGGCCGCGATCAACGCGGCCGGCAACCTGCTGCCGTCCGACCTCCCTGCCCCGCCGATCTACGCGAAGGTCAACCCGGCCGACGCACCCGTGATCACGCTCGCCGTCACGTCGAAGACGCTGCCGCTCACGCAGGTGCAGGACCTGGCCGACACGCGCCTCGCGATGAAGATCTCGCAGGTCGCGGGCGTCGGTCTCGTCAGCCTGTCGGGCGGCAACCGCCCGGCCGTGCGGATCCAGGCGAACCCGACCGCGCTCGCGAAGTACGGGATGAACCTCGACGACCTGCGCACGACGATCTCGAACCTGAACGTGAACACGCCGAAGGGCAACTTCGACGGCCCGACGCGCGCGTACACGATCAACGCCAACGACCAGCTCACGAGCGCCGACCAGTACAACAGCGCCGTCGTCGCGTACAAGGGCGGCCGCCCGGTGATGCTGACCGACGTCGCGACGGTCGTCGCCGGCTCGGAGAACACCAAGCTCGGCGCGTGGGTGAATGCGGAGCCCGCGATCATCCTGAACGTGCAGCGCCAGCCCGGCGCGAACGTGATCCAGACGGTGGACGCGATCAAGGCGCAGTTGCCGAAGCTGCAGGAAACGCTGCCGGCCGCGCTCGACGTGCAGATCGTCACCGACCGCACGACGATGATCCGCGCGGCCGTGCGCGACGTGCAGTTCGAGCTGCTGCTCGCGGTCGGGCTGGTCGTGCTGGTGATGTACCTGTTCCTCGCGAACGTCTACGCGACGATCATCCCGAGCCTGTCGGTGCCGCTGTCGCTGATCGGCACGCTCGCGGTGATGTACATGGCCGGCTTCTCGCTGAACAACCTGTCGCTGATGGCGCTCACCATCGCGACCGGCTTCGTCGTCGACGACGCGATCGTGATGATCGAGAACATCGCGCGCTACGTCGAGGAAGGCGAATCGGGGCTCGAGGCCGCGCTGAAGGGCTCGAAGCAGATCGGCTTCACGATCATCTCGCTGACGGTGTCGCTGATCGCGGTGCTGATCCCGCTGCTGTTCATGGGCGACGTGGTCGGGCGCCTGTTCCATGAATTCGCGATCACGCTCGCGGTGACGATCGTGATCTCGGCGATCGTGTCGCTCACGCTCGTGCCGATGATGTGCGCGAAGCTGCTGCGCCATTCGCCGCCGCCGGAAAGCCACCGCTTCGAGGCGCGCGTGCACCGGGCGATCGACTGGGTGATCGCGCGCTACGCGGTCGCGCTCGAATGGGTGCTGAACCGCCAGCGCTCGACGCTCGTCGTCGCGCTGCTGACCCTCGCGCTGACCGGCCTGCTGTATGTGTACGTGCCGAAGGGCTTCTTCCCCGCGCAGGATACCGGCGTGATCCAGGCGATCACGCAGGCGCCGCAGTCGATCTCGTACGGCGCGATGGCCGAGCGCCAGCAGGCGCTCGCGGCCGAGATCCTGAAGGATCCGAACGTCGACAGCCTCACGTCGTTCATCGGCGTCGACGGCAGCAACATCACGCTGAACAGCGGCCGGATGCTGATCAACCTGAAGGCGCGCGACGCGCGCACCGAGACGGCGGCGCAGATCATCCGCGACCTGCAGCACCGCGTCGCGAACATCACCGGCATCTCGCTGTTCATGCAGTCGGTGCAGGACCTGACGATCGACTCGACCGTCAGCCCGACGCAGTACCAGTTCATGCTGACGAGCCCGAACTCGGACGAATTCGCGACCTGGGTGCCGAAGCTCGTCGCGCGGCTGCAGCAGGAGCCGTCGCTCGCCGACGTCGCGACCGACCTGCAGAGCAACGGCCAGTCCGTCTACATCGAGATCGACCGCGCGAGCGCCGCGCGCTTCGGCATCACGCCGGCGACCGTCGACAACGCGCTGTACGACGCGTTCGGCCAGCGCATCGTGTCGACCATCTTCACGCAGTCGAACCAGTACCGCGTGATTCTCGAGTCGGAGCCGAAGGAGCAGCACTACGCGCAATCGCTGAACGACATCTACCTGCCGTCGGCCGGCGGCGGCCAGGTGCCGCTGTCGTCGATCGCGTCGTTCCACGAGCGGCCGTCGCCGCTGCTGGTCGCGCACCTGTCGCAGTTCCCGTCGACCACGATCTCGTTCAACCTCGCGGCCGGCGCGTCGCTCGGCGAAGCCGTCAAGGCGATCGAGGCCGCCGAGCAGGACATCAACCTGCCTGCGTCGTTCCAGACGCGCTTCCAGGGTGCGGCGCTCGCGTTCCAGGCCTCGCTGTCGAACCAGCTGTTCCTGATCCTCGCGGCGGTCATCACGATGTACATCGTGCTCGGCGTGCTGTACGAGAGCTACATCCACCCGATCACGATCCTGTCGACGCTGCCGTCGGCCGGCGTCGGCGCGCTGCTCGCGCTGATGATCACCGGGCACGACCTCGACATCATCGGCATCATCGGCATCGTGCTGCTGATCGGCATCGTGAAGAAGAACGCGATCATGATGATCGACTTCGCGCTCGAGGCCGAACGCGTCGAAGGCAAGCCGCCGCGCGAGGCGATCTTCCAGGCGTGCCTGCTGCGCTTCCGGCCGATCCTGATGACGACGCTCGCCGCGCTGCTCGGCGCGGTGCCGCTGATCGTCGGCGCCGGCGCGGGCTCCGAGCTGCGCCAGCCGCTCGGGATCGCGATCGCCGGCGGCCTGATCGTGTCGCAGGTGCTGACGCTGTTCACGACGCCCGTGATCTACCTCGCCTTCGACTCGCTCGCGCGCCGTGTGCGCGGCTGGTTCGAACGCCACGGCCCCGGTGCCGATGCCGGCAAGCGCACGGACGCGTAATCCATGAACCTGTCGCGCCCCTTCATCACCCGCCCCGTCGCGACGACGCTGCTCGCGCTCGGCGTCGCGCTCGCGGGCCTGTTCGCGTTCATCAAGCTGCCGGTGTCGCCGCTGCCGCAGGTCGACTTCCCGACCATCTCGGTGCAGGCGTCGCTGCCGGGCGCGAGCCCCGAGACCGTCGCGACCAGCGTGACGAGCCCGCTCGAGCGGCACCTCGGCTCGATCGCCGACGTCTCCGAGATGACGTCGACGAGCACGGTCGGCAATGCGCGGATCATCCTGCAGTTCGGCCTGAACCGCGACATCGACGGCGCCGCGCGCGACGTGCAGGCCGCGATCAACGCGGCGCGCGCCGACCTGCCCGCCGCACTGAAGAGCAACCCGACCTACCGCAAGGTCAACCCGGCCGACTCGCCGATCATGGTCGTATCGCTGACGTCGGAGACCTCGTCGCCGGCGAAGCTGTACGACGCCGCGTCGACGGTGCTGCAGCAGTCGCTGTCGCAGATCGACGGCATCGGCCAGGTCTCGGTGAGCGGTTCCGCCAACCCGGCCGTGCGGGTCGAGCTCGAACCGCAGGCGCTGTTCCACTACGGGATCGGCCTCGAGGACGTGCGCGCGGCGCTCGCGTCCGCGAACGCGAACGCGCCGAAGGGCGCGATCGAATTCGGCCCGCAGCGCTACCAGCTCTACACGAACGACCAGGCCTCCAACGCGTCGCAATACCGCGACCTCGTCGTCGCCTACCGCAACGGCGCGGCCGTGCGGCTGTCCGACCTGTCCGACGTGGTCGATTCGGTCGAGGACCTGCGCAACCTGGGCCTCGCGAACGGCAAGCGCGCGGTGCTCGTGATCCTCTACCGCTCGCCCGGCGCGAACATCATCGAGACGATCGACCGCGTGCACGCGGCGCTGCCGCAGCTCGCCGCGTCGCTGCCGGCCGACATCACGGTCACGCCCGTGCTCGACCGCTCGACGACGATCCGCGCCTCGCTGAAGGACACCGAGCACACGCTGCTGATCGCGGTCAGCCTCGTCGTGATGGTCGTGTTCCTGTTCCTGCGCAACTGGCGCGCGACGCTGATCCCGAGCGTCGCGGTGCCGATCTCGATCATCGGCACGTTCGGCGCGATGTACCTGCTCGGTTTCTCGATCGACAACCTGTCGCTGATGGCGCTGATCGTCGCGACCGGCTTCGTCGTCGACGATGCGATCGTCGTGCTCGAGAACATCTCGCGGCACATCGAGAACGGCAAGTCGCGCATGCAGGCCGCGTTCGACGGCGCGCGCGAGGTCGGCTTCACGGTGCTGTCGATGAGCATCTCGCTCGTCGCGGTGTTCCTGCCGATCCTGCTGATGGGCGGGATCGTCGGGCGCCTGTTCCGCGAGTTCGCGCTCACGCTGTCGCTCGCGATCGCCGTGTCGCTCGCGGTGTCGCTCACCGTCACGCCGATGATGTGCGCGCGCCTGCTGCGCGAGTCGCACGACCCGCAAAGCGAAGGCCGCTTCGGGCGCTTCCTCGAGCGCGGCTTCACGCGCATGCAGCGCGGCTACGAGCGCTCGCTGTCGTGGGCGCTGCGCCGCCCGCTGCTGATCCTGCTGACCCTGTTCGCGACGATCGGGCTGAACGTCTACCTGTACATCATCGTGCCGAAGGGCTTTTTCCCGCAGCAGGACACCGGGCTGATGATCGGCGGCATCCAGGCCGACCAGTCGACGTCGTTCCAGGCGATGAAGCTGAAGTTCTCCGAGATGATGCGGATCGTGCAGGGCAACCCGAACGTGAAGAGCGTCGCGGGCTTCACCGGCGGCACGCAGACCAACTCGGGCTTCATGTTCGTCACGCTGAAGGACCGCACCGAACGCAAGCTGTCGGCCGACCAGGTGATCCAGCAGTTGCGCCCGCCGCTGGCGGACGTCGCGGGCGCGCGCACGTTCCTGCAGGCCGCGCAGGACATCCGCGTCGGCGGCCGGCAGAGCAACGCGCAGTACCAGTTCACGCTGCTCGGCGATTCGAGCGCCGACCTGTACAAGTGGGGGCCGATCCTGACCGAGGCGCTGCAAAAGCGCCCCGAGCTGACCGACGTGAACTCCGACCAGCAGCAAGGCGGCCTCGAGGCGATGGTGACGATCGACCGCGCGACGGCCGCGCGGTTCGGCATCAAGCCCGCGCAGATCGACAACACGCTGTACGACGCGTTCGGCCAGCGCCAGGTCTCGACGATCTACAACCCGCTGAACCAGTACCACGTCGTGATGGAAGTCGCGCCGAAATACTGGCAGAGCCCCGAGATGCTGAACCAGGTGTGGGTCAGCACGTCGGGCGGCAGCGCGAACGGCTCGCAGACCACCAACGCGGCCGCCGGCACCTACGTCGCGACGTCGGCCGGCACGTCGAGCGCCGGCACGGCCACGCAGAGCGCCGCGGCGATCGCGTCCGACTCCGCGCGCAACCAGGCGCTGAACTCGATCGCGGCGAGCGGCAAGTCGAGCGCGTCGTCGGGTGCGTCGGTGTCGACGTCGAAGTCGACGATGATCCCGCTGTCGGCGATCGCGACGTTCGGGCCGAGCACGACGCCGCTGTCGGTCAACCACCAGGGGCTGTTCGTCGCGACGACGATCTCGTTCAACCTGCCGCCGGGCGTATCGCTGTCGCAGGCGACCCAGGTGATCTACCAGACGATGGCACAGGTCGGCGTCCCGCCGACGATCGTCGGCAGCTTCCAGGGCACCGCGCAGGCGTTCCAGCAGTCGCTGAACGACCAGCCGATCCTGATCCTCGCCGCGCTGCTGGCCGTCTATATCGTGCTCGGGATCCTGTACGAGAGCTACATCCACCCGATCACGATCCTGTCGACGCTGCCGTCGGCCGGCGTCGGCGCGCTGCTCGCGCTGCTGCTGTTCAAGACCGAGTTCAGCATCATCGCGCTGATCGGCGTGATCCTGCTGATCGGCATCGTGAAGAAGAACGCGATCATGATGGTCGACTTCGCGATCGACCAGACGCGCAACCACCGGAAGTCGTCGTTCGACGCGATCCACGAGGCGTGCCTGCTGCGCTTCCGCCCGATCATGATGACGACGATGGCAGCGCTGCTCGGCGCACTGCCGCTCGCGTTCGGCAGTGGCGACGGCGCCGAGCTGCGCGCGCCGCTCGGGATCGCGATCGCCGGCGGCCTGATCGTGTCGCAGATGCTGACGCTCTATACGACGCCGGTCGTCTATCTGTACATGGACCGGCTGCGCGTGTGGGCCGAGAACCGGCGCAACCGCCGCGGCAATCCGGGCGGGCCGGCTGTCGCCGGGGAATGATCGCGCGGCATCGAACGCCGGGCCGGCGCAGCGCGAACGGGGCGGGTTGCCCTGCCCCGCATGCCGGCCGGCACCGCCGCGAAGTCGCGCACAAACGGCGGCCAGCCTGCGCTGCGCCGCGCGCCGTGTCTCCCGCCCTGCGGCGCGCATCGGCGCAAACGCGCGATCAGCGTCGCTCGGCGAGCCCGGCCAGCGCGCACGACAACCGCCGCGCCGCGTCGTCGATCATGCCGAGCACCTGTCGCCGTCGCGCGCCATCCGACTCGCCGAGTGCGACGCCGATCGCAAGCGGCCCCGCCGCATCGACCGACATCGCGACGATGCCGGTCCCCTGCCGCGGCGCATCGTGCCCGCCGAGCCCCCAGACCTCGTACGCACCGGCGCACGCGACGTCTCCCGCTTCCGCGGGCCGCCCGACGAAACGCGCGCCGATGCGCGCAACGAGGCACCCGGACGCATCAGGCACCGCCTGCGCGAGAACAACAGCCTCCGCGCCGTCGCGCCGCAGCAGTTGCGCGGCCAGCCCGCTGCGCTCGCATAGCGCCCGCAACACGGGCCGCGCGTGCACGACTTCCACCCGGGCGCCGACATAAGCCGCGGCGACGCGCGCGACCGCGGGTCCCGGCCGATAACGACCACGCACGTCGACCACGAGAAAATCCTGCCGAACCAGCGTTTTCAGCAACCGTGCAACCGAGTTGCGCGGTGCGCCGAGCCGCACCGCAAGTTCGGCGCCGGTCGCCGGCGGCTGCCCGGCCGCCAGCATCTCGAGAATCGCCAGCCCGCGTTCGAGCGCCGGCACCCGATAGCGCGGCGCGCCGTCATCCATGTCGTGCAAGGTCATACAGGTCCTGCGCATTGCGCGCATACCGGCGCGGGGCCATGCCCGACCAGCGGTGAAACGCCCGCGCGAACGCCTTCTCGGACGTATAGCCGACCCGCTCGGCGATCTCGATCAGCCGGCGCTTGCCCTGCGCAAGATCGCCGCTCGCGAGATACATCCGGTACGCGGTCAGGTGGACGATCGGCGTTTCGCCGACCAGTTCGGCGAAACGCGCGCAAAAGCGCGAGCGCGACATGCCGGCCTCGGCCGCGAGGCTCGCCAGGTGCCAGTCGCGGCGCGGGTCGCGATGCATCAGCGCCATCGCCCGGCCGATCTGCGGATCGGTCAGGCCGCGCAGCCAGCCCGTGTGATTGGCCGACGACTGCAGATGCGCACGCAGCAGCTGCACGAACAGCACGTCCGCAAGACGGGTCGCGGCGACCGCCCAGCCGGGCTGGCACGCCATCGACTCCTGGATGAAGCTCTGCAGCGTGCTCGCGAGCCACGGTGCGACGGCCGCGTCGTTCGCGCGCACATGGATCAGCGGCGGCAGCACGGAGAACAGCGGGCTGCGCACGATGTCGCGATACACGACGATGCCGGTGTAGAGCTCGCTCGTCGCGCCGCCGCCGCCCGCGACGAATTCGAGCGGCGTATCGAAGCGCGGGCGAATCCCCTTGTCGGCCATCAGCGTATCGAACAGCACGGGCGGCTCGTCGAGCGACGACGCCATCACGTGTTCGTCGCCGTGCGGCAGCAGCACGAAGTCGCCCGGCTCGATATGCACGGGCGCCGCACCGGCGAGCGACAGGAAAAACGGGCTGCCCGCGCAGGTGCGAAACGGCGCGCCCGCGACGGCCGGCTTGCGGATCGCCCACGGCGCGCTCAACGTGAAGCGTCCCGTCACGACCGCGTCGGCCCGCAGGTCCGTGAGTACGTCGCTGAGAAGATCGATCGCCATCGTCGATGCCTCCGTGGTTCGCGCCGCCGCGTCAGAAGCGCTGCTGGATGCCGGCCATCACGCCGACCTGGTTCCGCCCCGCGGCGACGGTGCCGCCCGCCGCGACCGACGACGTGCCGAGCGCGCTGTTCGTCATGTAGCCGACCGACGTGTACAGCATCGTGCGCTTGGACAGCAGGTAGTTCGCGCGCGCCACGAACAGGTTCGAATCGTAGCGGCCGCGCAGCAGGTAGCGCAGCGCCTGTGCATCGAATGATAGCGCCGGCGTCGCGGCGTACGTGCCGCCGGCGAAAAAGAGGTCGGACTGGGCGTGGCTCGCGGCCGCCGTGTTGCGGCGAATCCAGCCCGCGCCGAGCTTCGCGGCGCCGATCTTCACGTATGCGTCGACGATGGTGCGCGTATCCGTGTACCCGGGGCTCGACAGCGGCGCCGACGCGCCGGTGCCGCCATGCATGACATCGTAGGACGCGGCCGCGCCGAACTGCGGTGCGTCGTACGCGACCATCATCGTGTATTGCCGGCATGCGACGGGGTCGCCCGGCACGTTGCCCGCGCAGTTCGTCGCCGACGGGCCGGCCGGGCCCGCGCCGTCGCGGCCCGTGCTGTAGGTGCCGCCGACCGTCACCCCGCCGAAGTGGCCGAGATAACCGAGTGCGTTGTCGCTGCGCGCGTTCGGCAGGTAGCTGTCGAAGCTCGCCATCGAATGGATCGACGGGCCGATCACGTCCGCGTTGAGCAGCACGAGCATCGACATGTTCATCTGCCGCCCGAGCGTGACAGCCCCGTATGGAGAATCGATGCCGACGTTCGCCTGCCGGCCGAACATCCGGCCGCCGTAGTTCAGCGCGCCGGAATTCATCGCGAAACCGTTCTCGAGCACGAAGAACGCGCGGTAGCCGCCGCCGAGATCCTCGACGCCGCGCAGGCCGAAGCGCGACGGCACCTCGCCCGTCAGCGACGGCATGCCGACGACCGATCCGCCGCCTGCCGCATTGTTGTAGTACTGCACACCGGTGTCGACGATGCCGTACAGCGTCACGCTGCTTTGCGCCTGTGCGTGCGACGACGCGACGGCGGCGGCCGCGAACGAAACGGCCGTCGCGGCCGTGCGGAATTGTTTCATGGGGGGCTCCAGACCTATCGTGTAGTTATGCTTGATATCGATCGGCAGCCCGTTTCCTGACAACCCCGGACTGCCGTGCTGCCCGGTTCGCGCCGGCCCTGCATGCGCCGGCGCGAACCGTCGTCACGGCGTATGCGCGCCGGCCAGGATCCAGTCGGCGAGCAGCCTCGCGTCGCCGGCGTCGATGCGGTTCGGCGGCATCGGCACCGCGCCCCATGCGCCGGCGCTGCCGTTGCGGATGTGCGATGCAAGCTTGTCGGCGGCGCCGGGGTCGTTTGCGTAGCGCGCTGCGACATCGCGATAGGCGGGGCCGACCAGCTTGCGGTCGATCGCGTGGCAGCCCAGGCACGCATGGCGTTCGGCGAGTTGCCGGGCGAGCGTGCCGTCGGCCGGAGGCGCCGCGACGGCCGGTGTGGCCAGGATTACCGCGCACGAAGCGATGACGGAGATGGCCCGTAATTGAATTCGGAACATGGTGATGACCGGATGAGTGGGGAAACGGGCCGCTCAGGACGCGAGCGGAACGGAAAACGGCATCGCACGCGGGCGCTCGCCCGTCGCGCGCCAGATCGCGTCGGCAACCGCCGGCGCGACGGGCGGCAGCGCAACCTCGCCGCAGCCCTGCGGGTCGCGGTCGCTGTCGACGATCACGACCTCGACCTTCGGCATGTCGGCCAGGCCCAGCAGCGGGTAGTCGGCAAAATTTCCCTGCACGACCGCGCCGTGCTCGAACGTGATTTCGCTGCGGAACGTGTTGGTCAGCGCGAACCCGATCCCGCCTTCGACCATCTCGCGGATCAGCAACGGATTGATCGGGCGGCCGCAGTCGATGCCGCACACGATCCGCTCGAGCTTCACCTTGCCGCCCGTCACGCGCACTTCGGCGATCGTCGCGACATGCGTGCTGAACGCGCCGCCGCGCCCCGTGTACAGCGAATACGCGACGCCGCGCGACACGCCCGCCGGCGCGCGGCCGAACCAGTTCGCGCGCGCGGTCGTCGCGTCGAGCACGCGCAGCGCGAGCGGGTCGTGCTTGAGCAGCGCGCGCCGGTATCGCACCGGGTCGGCCTGCGCGGTGTGCGCGAGCTCGTTCACGAAGCTTTCGAGGAAGAACACGCTCGATGTGCTGCCGACGCTGCGCATGAAGCTGACCGGGATCGGCTGCATCACCGTGACCGAATCGACGAGCAGGTTCGGCACGTCGTAGCAGAGGTCGTAGAGACCGTCGAGCATCGTCTCGTCCCAGCCGCCGGCCTTCTCGTACATGTCGCGCTTGATCGCCGCGTACAGCGAATGCCCGGCGACGCGGGCATGCAGCGCGACCGGCAGCCCGTCGCTGCCGAGCGCCGCGCGAAAGCGCGCGGACGCGCACGGCCGATAGAGGCCGTGCCGGATGTCGTCCTCGCGCGAACGGATCACCTTCACCGGCCGGCCGACCGCCTTCGACGCGACGGCCGCGTGCACGACGAAGTCGGGCACGTACTTGCGGCCGAAGCTGCCGCCGAGAAACGTCGTGTTGACGACAACCCGGTCCGCCGGCACACCGAACAGCGACGACAGCGTCCAGCGCACCTTGTCCTGCCCCTGGACCGGCCCCCACACTTCGATGTCGTGCGCCCGCACGTGCACGGTCGCATTCACCGGCTCCATCGTCGCGTGGACGATGTACGGCGTGTGGTAATCGGCTTCGACGACCGTGCCGGCCTCGGCAAGGCGGCGTTCGGGCTCGCCGATCGTCGTCGCGACGACCGCGTGCGCGGCCTGCAGCGCGCCCTTGCGCTGCGCGAGGATCGTCGCGCTGTCGAATGCCGCGGTCGGGCCCGCGTCCCACGCGACGTCGGCCGCGTCGCACGCCTTCTTCGCCTGCCAGTAGCTTTCCGCGACGACGATCACCGCATCCTTCGCGAGCACGACGTCGACGACACCCGGCATCGCGCGCACCGCGTCGCGGTTCTTCACCGCCACGGGCTTGCCGTTCAGCGTCGGCGCCATCGTCAGCGCGCCGACCAGCATGTCGGGCACCTGCACGTCGATGCCGTAGATCGCGCTGCCGTCGACCTTGGCCGGCACGTCGAGCTTGTGCAGCGCTGCGCCGATCAGCGTGTGCGCGGAGGCAGGCTTCAGGCGGGGATTCGGTTCGGGCGCGAGCTTCGCCGCGTCGTCGACGAGCGCGCCGTACGACAGCGAACGGCCGGTCTGCAAGTGGATCACGCGGCCGTCGCGCGTCACGCATTGCGTCGCACGTACGCCAAGCCGCGCGGCGCCCGCCCTCAGGAATGCCGCGCGCGCCTGCGCGCCCGCGATTCGCAGCCGCGTGTAGAACATCGTCACCGACATCGACGCGCCGACGAACTGCTGCGGCGGCTCGTTCGCCGCGTGGATCCGGTACGCGTCGCGCCCGGTGACGAACTCGACCGTCACGCTGCGCCAGTCCGCATCCATCTCGTCGGCCAGCACCTGCGGCAACCCGGTGTACACGCCCTGCCCGACCTCCGCCTGCGACAGGCCGATGATCGTCCGGCCGTCGGCATCGACGCGCACCCAGTCGTTGATCTCGCGAAAGCGTGCGCCGTCGCCGGCCGCTTGCACGACGTCGCTGATCGACAGCGGCAGCAACAGGCTGCCCGCCAGCGCCGCGCCGCTCTTCAGGAACATCCGCCGCGCCGCGTTCGGCACGCGCTCCGCCTGCACCGCGTCAGCCCGCCGCGACATGGATCGCCTCGCGGATGCGTTGATAGGTCGCGCAGCGACACAGGTTCGTGACGGCCTGGTCGATCTGCGCGTCGGTCGGCTTGCGGTGCTGCGCGAGCAGCGCGGCGGCGGCCATCACCATGCCCGACTGGCAGTAGCCGCACTGCGGCACGTCCTTTTCGATCCACGCGCGCTGCACCGGATGCGAGCGATCGTGCGACAACCCCTCGATCGTCGTGATCGACCGGCCTGCGACACTCGCCGCCGGCAGCACGCACGAACGCGTTGCGTCGCCATCCAGATGCACGGTGCAGGCGCCGCACGCGCCGATCCCGCAGCCGAATTTGGTGCCGGTCAGTTGCGCCGCGTCGCGAATGACCCACAGAAGCGGCGTATCGGGATCGCCGTCGAAATCGAATGGCTGCCCGTTCAGCGTGAAGCGCATCGTCCACCTCCCTTGTTCCGCATCGCCCGTTCGCCACCCGGTGGGTGACGGCGATGGATTGAGGGAGATTCTTCGCGGCGCAAAAAGCCACGCCAATGACCTTTGTTCCCGAAAACGGCACCGATCGTCCAGATCGTTTCCGCTGACGATTCGCGGCGCAAGCCGGGCCGGCAACCGCGTGCGCGCGGTGCGGGGAGAATGGCCGGCACGGCGGGGACGATGCGGCCGCGCTGCCGACGGCATCGGCCGCCGAACGGCGCTGCGCGCGATCCCGCCTTGACCGCGCGCGGCGATCGACTATCGTGAGTCCATGCCCACCGCGGTGCCCGTCACGGGAACACGCCATGAACGTCCAGCTCAACCATACGATCGTCTGGTGCCGCGACAAGCGCGCGTCGAGCCGCTTCCTCACCGAGCTTCTGGAATTGCCGCCGCCGACGCCGTTCGGCGCGATGCTGGTCGTCCCGCTCGACAACGGCGTGTCGCTCGATTTTTACGAAAGGACGGGGGAGATCGCGGCGCAGCATTACGCGTTCCTGATCGACGAAGCCGGCTTCGATCGCGTGTTCGCGCGCATTCGCGAGCGCGGGCTGCCGCACTGGGCCGATCCGGCAAAGCGGCAACCCGGCGACCTCTACCGCCACAACGGCGGCCGCGGTGTGTATTTCGACGATCCGGACGGCCACTTCCTCGAAGTGATGACGCGGCCGTATGCGCTGAACGGCTAGCGCGGCAGGCCGGCCGGCGTTGCGCCGGCCGGTATGGCGCGGGTGCCGACCCGTTTCGGGCGACACCCGGCCGGCTGCCGTTACTCGGTAGCCGCCGCCGTCTTGCGCGGACGACGCGCGCGCGGCGCCGCCTTGCGGGCCGGCTTCTTCGGCTTGGCGGCGGCCGGTGCTTCGACAGCCGATTCAGCGGCCGATTCGACCGGCGCCGCGTCATGCGACGGCTGGGCAGCGGCAACCTCGCCGCCGAAATCGCCTGCTGCCGGCTCGGCGTGCGTCACCGCGGCATGCCGGTCGTTGCCCTGCTCCGCGTCGCGATGCGCGTCGTCAGCATGCTTGCCGTGCGCGTGCTTGTCGCCACCGTGCTTAGCCGCGTCATGCGCGGTGTCGTCCGGCTTCCCGGCCTCGTGACGGCCGGCGCTCTTCGCGGCGGCGCCCTTCTTCGCACCGGTTTTCTTCGCCGCGCTCTTGCGCGCGCGCTTGCGGCCATCCTTCGCGTCGCCGTGCGGTTCCGCCGCGTCGGCCGTGACAGCAGGCGCGAGCGCCGCGTCGTCGGCGACTTCGGCCACGACCGCCTCTTCCGCTTCGACCCGCACGCTTTCGTGCACGACCGCTTCCGCCCGCTGCCCGCGACGTCGCGGCTGGCGCCCGGCCCGCGCCGGCTCTGCCGCACGCGTGCCGTGGTGCGCGGCGGCGGCGCCTTCACCGCTCGCCGCGGCCTGCTCCGTGGCTGCCGGCTGGCGTGCCCGCGATACGAACGCGCCCGACTTGTCGTCGCGCCCCACTTCGAGCAGGCCGCGCGCCTGCGCCTCGTCGAGCAGGTTGCCGAACGCGCGGAACCCGTAGTACGACTCGTTGAAATCCGGCTTGCGGCGCTTGATCGCGCTCTTGAGCACCGACGCCCAGATCTTGCCGACGTCGTCGCGCTCCGACGCGAGCGCGTCGAACGTCTCGACCGCCAACGCGATCGCCTCGGCCTTGCGCGCGTCCATGTCGTGCTTGCGCGACGGCTCGTCGGGCCGCTTCGCGCCGCCGTTACCGGCGCGCTGCTGTTGTTCGCGCTTCGCGAGCGTGCGCTGCTGCTCGCGCACCAGATCGTCGTAGAAAATGAATTCGTCGCAGTTCGCGACCAGCAGATCCGACGTCGATTTCTTCACGCCGACGCCGATCACCTTCTTCGCGTTCTCGCGCAACTTCGACACGAGCGGCGAAAAATCCGAATCGCCGCTGATGATCACGAACGTATCGACGTGCGACTTCGTGTAGCAAAGGTCGAGCGCGTCCACGACGAGCCGGATGTCGGCCGAATTCTTGCCCGACTGGCGCACGTGCGGAATCTCGATCAGCTCGAAGCTCGCCTCGTGCATCGACGCCTTGAAGCCCTTGTAGCGATCCCAGTCGCAATAGGCCTTCTTCACGACGATGCTGCCCTTCAGCAGCAAGCGCTCCAGCACGGGCTGGATGTCGAATTTCTCGTACTTCGCGTCGCGCACGCCGAGCGCGACGTTCTCGAAGTCGCAGAACACGGCCATGCTGACGTTGTCCAGAGGTAATGCCATGTGTACTCCAACCAGTGGGCCGACGCGTTATAGAGCGTAGCGGCGAAAAATGCATCGCGCACATGATAGCCGGTCGGCGCGTCATTCCCGCATCCGTGTGAATGAATGACCGCCCGAACGTCCGCCGTGTCGCCGGGGACCGCATACCCACGCCGGTATGCCCGCGCCGGTACGCCCGCGCCGGTATGCCCCTTAATACCTGTCCGCCGCCGGGCCAAATCGACATTACACTTGAATAATTGGTCGTCCGTCCCTATCTGGACGGATGACGCATCGAGCAAGGAGCAGTTTCATGACGACGAAGGTACTGCTGATTGGCGCGACCGGCCGCACGGGCCAGGCCTGCGCGGATCTGCTGCTCAAGCAGCCGGAGTTCGAGGTCACGGCGCTCGTGCGCCGGCACGGCTATGCGCTGGCGGGCGCGCGGGTCGTCGAGGCCGATCTGACGAACGATTTCTCGCACGCGTTCCAGGGCATCACGCACGTGATCTATGCGGCCGGTTCGGCCGAAACGGAGGGCGCGGCCGAAGAGGAGCAGGTCGACCGCGACGCGGTCGCCCGCGCGGCCGAATATGCGCTCGCGTACAACGTGCAGAAGCTCGTCGTGATCAGCTCGCTGTCCGCGTACCGGCCCGAGCAGGGCCCCGACGCGCTGCGCCACTATTCGCAGATGAAGCGCGAAGGCGACGAGCGCGTGATCGCGTCGGGCGTCGACTACGTGATCCTGCGCCCCGGCCCGCTCGCGGACACGCCGGGCGTCGGCAAGATCGCGCTGACCGAGGAGCGCATCGACCCCGCGCCGCCGGTGTCGCGCCAGGACGTCGCATGGGCCGCGATCGAGGCGATCAAGCTCGGCATCACGCGCAAGATCGTCGGCTTCGTCGGCGGCGGCGTGCCGATCGAGCAGGCATTGCGCGCGTAGCGGCGCCCCGTGCGCCGCTACGCGGCGGCGCGCGTGTTCCCCTCTGCCCGCGGCCCGCACGACGGGCCGCGTTGACTCCTGCTCCGGCCGCTTACTGCTTCGGATGCGCGGCGGCCCACGCCTTCACTGCGGAGAGCGTGTTCTCGACGTGCTTGTCGGGCGACAGGCTCGTGTATTCGTAGAGAATCTTCCCTTCCGGCGAAATCACGTAGGACACGCGGTTCGCGCGGTCGAGCGCCGGCAGCTTCGCGTCGTATTCGCGGATAATCTTCGCGTCCGGGTCGGCCGCGACCGGGAACTTGCTCCGGCACTCGCTCACCGAGAACTTCGTCAGCGTGTCGATATTGTCTGCCGAGACGCCGATCACCGTCGCGCCGTAAGCCTTGTAACGATCGACCGCATCCGCGAACGCATGCGCCTCGATCGTGCAGCCCTTCGTGAACGCGGCCGGGTAGAAATACAGCACGACCGGGCCCTGCTTCAGCGCGTCGGCGAGCGAGTACGTGTAAGTCTTGCCGCCCAGCGATGCCTGCGTCGTGAAGTCCGGCGCCGCGGCGCCCGGCTTCAGTTGCGCCTGAGCCAACAGCGCATGACCGGCCACCAGCGCCGCCACGGCGCCCAGCAACAGTTTTCGCTTCATCTGCGTCCTCATTTCTTATAAAGTCAGCCTCGATGTAGGCCACGTCGGCGTTCGCCTGTCGAACGCGCGTGCATGATCCGGTCCCGCGGCAGCGCCATCCGCGCCCGGCCGTTAAAGATTCCGCACAGTCTGCCGTTATTCCTTCCGGACAACCGGTTCCAGCCCTTCACGTCAGCGAGAAACATGGAAGCCAACAGGAAACAGACGTCACGCAAGGGCTCCTGGCGCAGTGCCTTGCATACGCTGCGCCGCTTCGCCTGGTCGGGCGGCGCGCTGATGCCCGCACGCGCCGGCGCGCCGCGCCGCGACGACTCCGTGCGCAACTGGCTGGAACAGACGGTCGGCACGGTGGATTTCCTCGCCCATGTCGACCGTGAGCTGCGCTTTCTGTACGTGTCCGATGCCAGCCTGCGCTTCATCGGCTACCACCGCGACTACCTGCACACGCTGACGCTGCGCGACCTGATCGCCGAACAGGATACCGCGGCGCTCGAAGGCCTGCTTGCGCGCGCCGCGCGTTCGGGCCAGGTCGAGAAGGCGACGATGTGCATCGTCAAGTCGCTCACCTACCCGCTGGACGTCGAGATCCGCGCGTTCAAGAGCCGCCACCACGGCGTCGACGGCTTCGCGATCGCGGCGTTCGACGTGTCGTCGTGGCGCGCGCTCGAGGCGCGCCTGACGTACGAAATGCACCACGACCCGATGACGGGGCTCGACAACCTGTCCGCGCTCGTGCCCGCGCTGATGCGCGCGCAGCAGACCGCCGACGACGACGGCACCTGCGCGGCGCTGCTGCTGCTCGACCTCGACGACTACCAGCGGATCAACCGCGCGCTCGGCTACGACGCGGGCGACACGCTGCTGCGCGAGACCGCGCAGCGGCTGAAGGCGCTCGTCACGCCGAACGAACGGCTCGCGCGGGTGGCGAGCGACAAGTTCGCGGTCGTGCTGAACGCATCGAACCGCACGCAGGCGAGCAATGCCGCCGACGCGCTCGCGCGCCGGCTGCAGGCCGCGGTGCGCGAGCCCTACGCGTACCAGGGGCAGACCGTGCATTTGTCCGCGAGCATCGGCATCGCGCTCTATCCGGACGAACGTGCCGCGCCGCATCGCGCGCAGCACCACAGCCCGCTGCTGCGCCGCGCCGACCACGCGCTCGCGCAGGCGAAGCTATCGGGCGGCAACGCGCTCGCGTTCCATGCGCCCGTCGACGATCCGGCCGACGCCGAGCGGCTGAAGCTCGAAGCCGACCTGTACGACGGCGTGCGCAACGGCGAGTTTTCGCTCCATTTCCAGCCGATCACGCACAGCCAGTCGTGCGCGGTGGTCGGCGTCGAGGCGCTGATCCGCTGGCGCCATCCGGTGCACGGCCTCGTGCCGCCGGCGACCTTCATTCCGCTCGCCGAATCGATCGGCCTGATCAACTATCTCGGCAACTGGGTGCTCAAGGCCGCGTGCATGCAGCTCGTCGCGTGGGACCGCCAGGGGCTTGCGCTGCAGTACGTGGCGGTCAACGTGTCGCCGCAGCAGTTCCGCGACCCGCGCTTCACGCAAAGCGTGCGCGAAGCGATCGCGCTGACCGGCATCGACCCGCGCCGCATCGTGCTCGAAATCACCGAAAGCCTGCTGATGCACGATCCCGCGCATGCGAAGGGGCTGCTCGAGGAGCTGACCGATCTCGGCATCCGCTTCGCGATCGACGATTTCGGCACCGGCTATTCGAGCCTCGCGTACCTGCAGCGCTTCCCGCTCGCGAAGCTGAAGATCGACCGCAGCTTCGTCGAGAACCTGCTGACGTCGCGCAACGACCGCGCGATCGTGTCGGCGGTGGTCGGCCTCGCGCAGACGCTCGATCTCGAGCTCGTCGCCGAAGGCGTCGAGACCGAGGCGCAGCGCGCGCTGCTGACGGAGATGGGCTGCAATCACATCCAGGGCTGGCTCGTCTGCCAGGCGCTGCCGTCCGAGGAACTCGCACGGCGCTTCGAGGCGCAGCAGTTGCACCTGCACGCCGCCGCCTGACGCGCGCGGCGAACCGGACAGATCCGTATGTCAATCACCGAACACCTGCCCCGCACCGCGTTGCTCGACAAGCTGTGGGCCCGGATGAACGAACGGGGCGACTTCCCGCTGCTGTCGGAATCGCTGCGCGCGACCATGGCCGCGATGAAGAACGACGACCTCGATTTCACCGCACTCGTGCGCGTCGTGCTGTCGGACTTCGCGCTCACGCAGAAAGTGCTGCGGCTCGCGAACTCCGCGATGTACATGGCGTTCGGCGGCAACATCACGACCGTCACCCGCGCCCTGATGGTGCTCGGCATGGACGCGGTCGGCCATCTGGTCGTCGGGCTGAAGCTCGTCGACCATTTCCACCACAGCACGCCGCGGCGCATCGACGCGAAGCTCGAGCTGAACCGCGCGCTGCTGTCCGGCTGCGTCGCGCGCAAGCTCACCGAGCACGCCGAGCTGCGCGGCGGCGAGGAAGCCGTCGTCTGCACGCTGATGCGCCAGGTCGGCAAGCTGCTGGTGGTCTGCTATCTCGACAGCGAATGGGACCGGATCCGCCGGCGCGCGGCCGAGCTGAACGGCGACGAATCGGCCGCCTGCATGGACGTGCTCGGCGTCGGCTTCGACGAGATCGGGCTCGAAGCCGCCGCACGCTGGCGGCTGCCCGACTTGATCCGCGCGGGGATGGCCGACGACGACAGCCACGCGGCCCGCGCCGACGCGTTCGACGACGAATACGACGACGACCGCACTGCCGGTCATGCGGCCGACGACGGCCCGGCCGACCGCGCACACTGGCTGCGCGCGGTGAGCCGCTGCTCGACCGAGGTCGCGAGCGCGCTCACGATGCCCGCGAGCCCACAGCGCGACGCGCGCATCGCGGCGCTCGCGCAGCACTACGGCACGGCACTCGACATGGAACCCGATACGCTCGTCGAGATCGCCGACCGGCTCGCGCGCGAGGAAGCGAGCGACACCGTGATGCGCGAGATCGTCGAGCTGCGCGCGAACGCCGATGCGATCGCGCGCGCGCAGGCGGAGCCCGAGGCATGCCTCGAAGCCGGCCTCGCGGACCTGCGCGCGCTGCCGTCCGAGCATGTGCTGACGCCGGTGCTCGCGCTCGCGTCGGAAAGCCTGCTGGCCGGCCTCGCGTTCACGCGCACCGTGATGTTCGTGCGTCACGACGACGGCACGTTCGCCGCGCGCCTCGGCTTCGGCACCGGCGTCGATACGGCACTCGACCGGCTGCGCTTCGACGAGCGCTTCGAGCCGGACGTGTTTCATCTCGCGATCACGAACTCGGTCGGCATCTTCATCGAGCAGGCGCAGGAACCGAAGATGCTCAAGCGCCTGCCCGCGTGGTATCTCGACGCGTTCGACGACACGCGCGCGTTCGTGCTGCTGCCCGTGCGCGTCGGCGCGACGACCGTCGCGCTGCTGTACGGCGACTGGGCCGGCGCGCAGCCCGCGCGCAAGATCACGCAGCAGGAGATGAGCGTGCTCAACGAGCTCGCGCGCGAACTGGGCCGGTTCTTCCCGTCGTAACGCGGGGGCCTGCCGACCCGCCCCCGCCGTTTCCCGCCTCCCAAAAGCAGACCGGCCGCATCAGCGGCCGGTTTGCTTGCATCGTGCGGTCGAACGCAACGCTTACTTGAGCGTCACGGGCACGCTGAAGTACTTCTTCGCGAGGTTGTCGATCGTGCCGTCGGCCTTCAGGTCCTTCAGCGCCTGATCGAGTGCGGTCTTCAGTGCCGCGTCGTTCTTGCGCAGGCCGAAACCGACGCCCGAGCCGAGGATCTCGGTGTCGCTGACCGTGCCGCCCGCGAACCCGAAGCCCTGGCCTTGCGGCTTCGTCAGGAAGCCCTTCGAACCGGCTTCCGAATCCTGGAACGTCGCGTCGAGACGGCCCGACTTCAGGTCGGCGTAGGCCAGGTCCTGGGTCTGGTACGGCACGACGTCGACGCCGGCCGGCGCCCACTTCTTCTTCGCGTACGCTTCCTGGATCGTGCCCTGCAGCACGCCGACGCGCTTGCCCTTCAGCGATTGCGGGGTCGGCAGCAGGCCGCTGCCCTGCTTCGCGATGAGCTGGTTCGGAATCGTGTAGATCGGATCGGTGAACGCGATCGCGTGCTTGCGCTGGTCGGTGATCGTCATGTCCGAATTGATCGCGTCGAACTTGCGCGCCTGCAGCGCGGGGATCAGGCCGTCGAAGTCGTTCTCGACCCACACGCACTTCGTCTTCAGCTTCGCGCACACCGCGTTGCCGATATCGATGTCGAAGCCGGTCAGCTTGCCGTCGGGCGTCTTGAATTCGAACGGTGCGTACGAGGCCTCGACGCCGAACCGGATCTCCTTCAGATCCGCGGCAAACGCGCTGCCTGCCGCCACGGCCGCTGCCGCCACCACCGCATGCGCGGCCACTTTACGCCAATCCAACTTCATCAGGTGCTCTCCTCGATACTCGAATGTTCCGGAACTACGGGCGTTTGCATCATTGCAGGGTCAGATGACCGCGACAATCGCGATGCCGCGCCGTGATGCGGCGCAACAGCCGCAAGGCCGCGATTGTACCAATCCGCGCGGCCCGATATGGCAAAGCGGGCAGCGACGCGCGATGCTGCGCTGCGTGCGCGGCACCGCTCAGGCTATCCGCCGAACTTGCAAGACGGTGTCGCAAATACGCAAGCCGGGGGCCGCCCACCGTCCGCCCCGACAGGCAGGCGACGACGAAGGGATACCGCCAGGTTGCGGGTCGCGCGCGAGCCGCGTGCTGTCGCAACGGCGTAATCGATCGGGACGCGCGCTCAGACCAGCGCCGCGAGCGTCTCGCGCGTCGTGTCGACGACGAGCAGGCCCGCGCGCAGGCCCGGCTTCACGGTCGGGTTCGGAAACACGATCCGTTCCTCGTCGTGCGTCACCGTGTAACGGTAGTCGCCGTCCTGCGCGAGCACCGTGCCGCGCGCAAACGCGGTGAAGTTCGCGACGTCGGCCGCGACGAACAGCTCCAGCGCGTCGCTCTGCTTCGTGATCTGGTCGATTACCGTGAAGACGCGCGGCAACGCGGCCCCTGCGTCGCGCCGCGGATGGCCGCCCCGCGCACCCGACACGAGCCGACGCACGGCCAGGTCGGCCGACGCGAAGCGCGTGAGGTCGTTCTGGCCGAACGGCCGCACCTTGCCGAGTTCCAGCGTGCACGCCAGCGCGCCGCAGTGCTCGGCCGTGAAATGCGAGTACGTGTTGCCCTTCGCCGTATGCAGCAGCACGGCCGCGATACGCGCCTCGCCGAGCCATTCGATCATCATGCGCGTCGGCGGCGTGCCCGTATGCGGCAGCAGCGCGAACTGCTCGAACACCGAGGCGCGGATCGCCGTATGCATGTCGACATGCCAGCGCGCGCCGCCCGCCGGGGCCGCCGCGAAGAACGCGGCAGCGGCCGCTTCGAGCTGCGCGGCCCGCGGCGCTTCGCGGCTCGCGGGCACCTGCGTATGGCGGCCGCCGAACAGGCGGTTCAGGTCGTCGTCGAGATAACGCTCGCCCGCCCGCATCGCCGGCACGTTGCCGAGCACGACGAGCAGCCGGCACGCAAGCGGCAGCGCGCCCGAGGCGAGATCGCGCACGAGCATCGACAGCAGTTCGATCGGCGCCGTCTCGTCGCCGTGCACGCCGGCCGACACGAGCACGCTCGCGCGCGCCGCGACGTCGGCCGCGGCCGGTTCGAGCGCGAGCAGCCCGTCGCCGAGCCATAACCAGCGCACGGCCCCGCCCGCGCAGGTGCCGTCCGTCACGGCCGGCGCGGCGCCGGCCAGCGTGAACGCGAGAAAGTCGTCGAGCGGCGCGGCGGCGGACATCGATGCCTCAGCGCTGGAAGTCATACAGCGAGCCGACGCGCAGGATCTGCGTGAGCGCATCGAGCGCCGTGCGCGATTCGTCGAGCAGCGCCGGATCGGCGAGGTCTTCCGGTGCGAGGCGATCGCGATAGTGCTTGTCGATCCACGCGTCGAGCGATGCGAACAGCGTGTCGTTGATCCACACGTTCGACGTGACGGCCGCGCGCTCCGCGTCGTTCAGCACGACGCGCAGACGCAGGCACGCCGGGCCGCCGCCGTTCTTCATGCTTTCGCGCAGGTCGAACACGAGCACGTCGTGAATCGGGCCGTTGCCGGCCGCGAGCTGGTCGAGATAGGCCGCGACGTTCGCGTTCTCGCGGCATTCCTGCGGCACGACGAGCACCTGCGAGCCGTCCGCGCGCGACAGCAACTGGCTGTTGAACAGATACGACGTCACCGCGTCGTTCACGCTCACGGCCGCGTCGGGCACCTCGATCACGTTCAGGCGCGCACCGCGTGCGTCGAGCGCGGCGGTCAGCGTGTCGTAGATCGCCTGCTTGTTGACGAACGCGCGCTCGTGCGTGAACAGCGTGTCGCGGTTGCCGACCGAGATCACGTCGTTGTGGAACACGCCCGCGTCGATCACGTCCGGATCCTGCTGCGCATAGACCGTCGCTTCTTCGGCAAGCCCGTGGCGATGCGCGACCGCGCGGCTCGCCTCGAAGGTCTGGCGCGCCGGGAAGCGCTTCGGCTCGGGGCCGCGGCGGTATTCCGCGCGGCCGTACACGAAGAACTCGATGCCCGGCTTGCCGTATTCGGCGCAGAAGCGCGTATGGTTCGCCGCGCCTTCGTCGCCGAGCGCCGGCGTGCCCGTCAGCGCCTCGTGCACCGCGAAATGCGCGGGATCGGCGAACAGCGTCGACAGCGTGCGGCGCGTCGCGTCGTGCTCGATCGCGCGATGCAGCTTGCTGCACAGGTTCGCCGGCGTGAAGTGCACGCGGCCGTCGCTCGTGTCGGCCGACGGGCTGACGGTGGCCGCGTTCGCGGTCCACATCGCCGACGCCGAACTCGCCGCGGCGAGCAGCTCGGGCGCCTGCTTCGCCGCCTTCGCGATCACGTCCGCGTCCTTGCCCGAGAAGCCGAGCTCGCGCAGCAGGCGCAGCGACGGCCGCTCCTGCGGCGGCAGCACGCCCTGCGCGAAGCCGAGATCCGCGAGCTGCTTCATCTTGCGCAGCCCCTGCTTCGCGGCGGCCTTCGGATTCGCGGCCGACTTCTCGTTGTTGAGCGACGCCACATTGCCGAACGACAGCCCGGCGTAGTTGTGGGTCGGGCCGACGAGCCCGTCGAAATTGGCTTCTTGTGCGTTCATCGTCGCTCCCTCGATCAGAAATGCAGGCCCGGCGACAGGCTCGCGGGCAAGGTCAGTTGCGTGCTTTCCACCGACGCCATCGGATACGCGCAGTAGTCGGCCGCGTAATACGCGCTCGGGCGATGGTTGCCCGAGCGGCCCGTGCCGCCGAACGGCGCGGCGGACGAGGCGCCGTTGGTCGGCCGGTTCCAGTTGACGATCCCGGCGCGGATCGTGCGGCGGAAATGCTCCCAGACACGCGCGTCGTCGGCCAGCAGGCCGGCGGACAGGCCGAACGCCGTGTCGTTGGCGCGCTCGATCGCTTCGTCGAACGTCGCGTAGCGGACGATCTGCGCGAGCGGGCCGAAATGTTCTTCATCGGGCAGGTTCGCCACGCCCGTCACGTCGACGATCGCCGCGTTCACGAAACCGAGGCGCGGATCGCGCTGCGTCATCGCGACGAGCGGCTTCGCGCCCTGCTCGATCAGCCGCGACTGCGCGTCGACCAGCTTTGCCGCCGCGCGCGCCGAGATCACCGCGCCCATGAACGGCTGCGGATCGGCGTCGAACACGTCGGCCGTGATCTTCGACGTGACGTCGGCGAACCGCGCGAGGAAGCGGTCGCCGAACGCGCCCTGCGGCACGAAGATGCGGCGTGCGCACGTGCAGCGCTGGCCGGCCGACAGGAACGCCGACTGGATCGTGTGATGCACGGCCGCGTCGATGTCCTCGACTTCGCCGATCACGAGCGGGTTGTTGCCGCCCATCTCGAGCGCGAGCACGATCTCCGGACGGCCGCCGAACTGCTTGTGCAGCAGCGTGCCGGTGTCCGAACTGCCGGTGAAGAACAGCCCGTCGATCTGCCGATGGTTCGCGAGCGCGATGCCCGTGTCCTTCTCGCCCTGCACGAGGTTCAGCACGCCGTCCGGCAGCCCGGCTTCCTTCCATACTTCGACCGTCGCGCGCGCGACGCCCGGTGCAAGCTCCGACGGCTTGAACACGACCGTGTTGCCGGCGATCAGCGCGGGCACGATATGGCCGTTCGGCAAGTGGCCGGGGAAGTTGTACGGGCCGAACACCGCGACGACGCCATGCGGGCGGTGGCGCAGCACCGCGACGCCGTCGGCCATGTCCTGGCGCTTCTCGCCCGTGCGTTCCTGGTAGGCCTGGATCGAGATGCCGACCTTCGCGGCCATCGACGCGACTTCGGTGCGCGCTTCCCACAGCGGCTTGCCCGTCTCGCGGCCGATGGCGGTCGCGATCGCTTCCTTGCGTTCGTTGAGCAAGGCCGCGAAGCGCTTGACGATCGCGCAGCGCGATTCGAAGTCGAGCGCCGACCAGCCGGCGAACGCGCGGCGCGCGCTCGCGACCGCACGGTCGACGTCGGCCGCCGACGCGCTGTCGCCCTGCCATGCGATCTCGTCGGTGCCCGGGTTGCGCGAAGCGAAGACGGGGCCCGAGCCTGCGACCCAGGCGCCGTCGATGAAGAGTTCCGTCATGATTCGTTTATCCCTGTTTGACTTTGAGCGGCAGCACGCGGACCGGGTCGCCGGCCTTCACGTCGAGCGCGACGGCATCGTCGGCCGACAGCACGAACGAGCCGTTCGCGACCACGCCCGGCGCAACGCCGACGCGGAAATCGGTGAGCGACGTGTTCGACACGAGCGACTTGGGCGCGTCATCGCGCGCGTCGGGCACGCCGATCGCGACCGGTACGACGACGCTTTCGCGCACCGTGCGCAGGTCGTTCACGTGGCATTCGAGCACGGGGCCCGCGTCGAAGATGTCGACGTGATTCTGGTAGCGCAGCCCTTCCGCCTCGAGCATCTTGCGGGCCGGCAGCGTGTCGCGGTGCGTAAGGCCGACCGCATCCTGCGCATCCTGCGGCAGCAGGTCGACGTACACCGGGTAGCGCGGCATCAGTTCCGCGAGGAACGACTTGCGGCCGTGCGAACTCAGGTAGTCGGCCGCGTTGAAATCGATCTGGTAGAAGTGCGAACCGACTGCGCGCCAGAACGGCGACGTGCCGTCTTCGTCGAAGTGGCCGCGCAGTTCCGCGCAGATGCGTTCCGGGAAGCGTTCGCGGAACTGCGCGATGAACATGAAGCGCGAGCGCGACAGCAGGCCGCCGACGCCGCCCGCGCGATAGCGCGGGCTCAGGAACAGCGAGCACACTTCCGCATAACCCGTCAGGTCGTGCGAGATGTTCAGCGCGGACATCCGCGTCCACACGCCGAGCTCCTGGCTCGCGTGCACGACCGTGCTGACGCGATAGTTGTAGAACGGCTGTTCGAGACCGACTTGCGATTCGATCCCGCACACGCCCGCGATGTCGCCCGTCTTCGATTCTTCCATCACGAAGAAGTAGCCGGCTTCGCCGGGCGCGGCCTCGCCTGCCAGCGTGCGGCGCGTGCGCTCGATGCGCGCGGCGAGCGCGTCGCGGTCGGGCTTGAACGTGGTCAGGCCCGGCCCGGTTTCCTTCGCGAGCGACACGAGCGCGTCGACGTCGCCCGTTTGTACGACCCGAACGACGATCATGCTGCGTCTCCCTTCAAATCTTCATCGTCGCGGCGGTGCAGCGGCACGCAGCGCACGACATCGCCATCCTTCACATCGAGCGCCGCGCGCACGTCGCCGGCCAGCGGTGCATGGGCCCCCCGTGCATGGGCCGTGTCGCCCGGCAGGTCGGCCAGCACGCAGCGGAACGATTCGCCGCTGCCCGTCGACACCATGTACGCGACGTCGCCCTGCTGGTGCGCGGCCTCGCGCACGACGCGCTCCGTGCCGTGCTTCACGCACGCGGTGCGGTCCACCTGCGCGGTCAGCACCGGGCCCGCGTCGAAGATGTCGACGAAGCGGTCGGGTTCGAAGCCTTCTTCGAGATGGATGTCGTATGCGAGCAATGCCGTCTCGTTCGGCTCGCCGAGCACGCGCTGCGCGGCTTCCGGCAGCAGCGGCACGTAGAGCGGATAGGCCGGCATCACTTCCGCGATGAACGTGCGGCTGCGGCCGCCCGACGCGATGTCGACGTCGGTGAAGTCGCGGCCGAAGAACTTGCGGCCCACCGCTTCCCAGAACGGCGACGCGCCGTTGCCGTCGCTCACGCCGAGCAGCAGCGTGAACACTTCGGGCGTGAAGCGGCGGCGGTTCGCGGCGATGTACATCATCCGGGCGCGCGAGATCAGGTGCGCGGCCGCATCGCCGCGCAGCGACGGATCGACGTAGAAGCCGGCGAGCCGGCTCTTGCCGGTCAGCTCGTGCGACATCGTGAGCGCGTGGATCTTGCGGTTCACGTGCAGCTCGCGCGACGCGTGGATCAGTGCGTCGTTGCGGAACGCGTAGAACGGTTCCGAGTAGCCGGCCGCGGCCACGATGCTCGCCGTGCCGAGCAGCTTGCCCGTCGACGAATCCTCGAGCACGAAGAGGTAGAACTCCTCGCCGGCGAAGTCGACGTCCGCGCGAAACGAATCCTCGGAGAGCGCCACGCGCGCTTCGAGCGCCGCGCGGTCTTGCGGCAGCGAGTGCAGGACCGGCTGCGCGGTGCGCGCCATGAGCGCGAGCGCATCGAGATCCGTGAGTTTGCCGGGGCGAACAAATAGCATCGTCGTTCCTGTCTGCGATGGGTGCGCCGATCAGCGCGCGGTGGCTTCCTGTGCGGCGAGCACTTGTTCGACTGCCTTCTCGAAGCGCTTGACGCCTTCGTCGAGCAGGTCGAACGGGATCACCAGCGACGGGACGAAGCGCAGCACGTTCGGGCCGGCGATCAGCATGATCAGGCCGTTCTCGGCGGCTGCCGTGACGAAGTCCTTCGCGCGTCCGTCGAACGCGGCGGTGAGTTCCGCGCCGACGAGCAGGCCCTTGCCGCGGATGTCCTTGAAGATGCCGAAGCGCGCGTTGATGCGTTCGAGCGCGCCCTTCAGGCGCACGCTGCGTTCGCGCACGCCTTCGAGCAGGGCCGGGTCGCCGATCAGTTCGACGACCTTGTCGGCGATCGCCGACGCGAGCGGGTTGCCGCCGTACGTCGTGCCGTGCACGCCGACCTTGAAGTGCGCGGCCAGTTCGTTCGTCGTCAGCATCGCGCCGATCGGGAAGCCGTTGCCGAGCGCCTTCGCGGTCGTCAGGATGTCCGGCGTGACGCCCGTGTCCATGTACGCGTAGAACTGGCCCGTGCGGCCGACACCCGTTTGCACTTCGTCGAAAATCAGCAGTGCGTTGTTCGCGTCACAGGCTTCGCGCAGCGCCTTCAGGAAGGCCGGATCGGCCGGGATCACGCCGCCTTCGCCTTGCACGGGCTCGACGATCACTGCGCAGGTTTGCGGGCCGATCGCTGCCTTTGCGGCTTCGATGTCGTTGTATGGCAGGTGCGTGATGCCGGCCGGCACGGGGCCGAAGCCTTCCGAGTATTTCGGCTGGCCGCCGACGCTGACCGTGAAGAACGTGCGGCCGTGGAACGACTGCACGAACGAGATGATTTCGGCTTTATCGGCGCCGTGGCGATCGAACGCGACGCGGCGAGCGAGCTTCAGTGCGGCTTCGTTCGCTTCCGCGCCCGAGTTCGCGAAGAATGCGCGGTCGGCGAAGGTCAGCGCTTCGAGGCGCTTCGCGAGGCGCAGCACCGGCTCGTTCGTGTAGCCGTTGCCGATGTGCCAGAGCTTGCGGCCTTGTTCGTCCAGGACTTTCAGCAGTTCCGGGTGGCCGTGGCCGAGCGACGTCACCGCGATGCCGCACGCGAAATCCACGTACTCGCGGCCGGCCGTGTCCCACACGCGGGAGCCCTCTGCGCGATCCGGCACGAACGGCGCGGGGGAGAATACCGGCACCATCACTTCGTCGAATGTCTGGCGGTTCACGGTCGAGGTCGTCATGGTCGTTCCTTTCGGTTTCGTAAGAGGGTTCAACAGGATCAAGTTTAGGTAAGGGTGACGCAAGCGTCTTGCGGAATTGCGACGGGTTCTATCGGAAGCGGATAGTTCGCTTTATTTTGCCCTCCCGGCGGGGGGTTCGGTTTTTTTTGGGGGGGTTGGGTGGTGGGTCTGCTGGTGGCGGCGTGAAGCACCTGTGATCGTGTCGGTCTATTAGCGTCGCCCCTGCGCGGGGCGGCGGTTACTTTTCTTTGTCTTGCCAAAGAAAAGTAACCAAAAGAAAGGCGCTGTGAAAACGCAAGACTTCCCGGTGCCGTGGCCTACAGAGTGGCCCTCGCCTAAGTGTCCGCGCCAGTCAGGAGACCGGAGTGGTTCGAGCAATAGTTCTGACGCGCCACACCACCCAACAGAACGGTATACCGCCCGCCAGCTCCGCCCTCGCTTCGCTCGGCCGACAGGTTCACCCCCTCAAGCAGCACAATCGAATCACCCAACATCCCAAACCCGATACACGCGCTATCCGCACCGCTCCCCGAAGAAAAAAGGGACGTACTTAACGAACACCGAAACACTCGCCCGCATGGCGCAGCTGAGCGGCACCGATAGCAGGCAACCGGTCGGTCACACGAATGATGTGAATAGTGAGAATGCCCGGCCCGGCGATGCGTTGCGGGTGGAAGTACATGAGCGCAAACCGCGCGACTTGAAGCACCTTGCAGCCGAGCGAAGCGAGGATGGAGCTGGCGGGCGGTATACCGCTCTGTTGGGTGGTGTGGCGCGTCAGAACTATTGCTCGAACCACTCCGGTCTCCTGACTGGCGCGGACACTTAGGCGAGGGCCACTCTGTAGGCCACGGCACCGGGAAGTCTTGCGTTTTCACAGCGCCTTTCTTTTGGTTACTTTTCTTTGGCAAGACAAAGAAAAGTAACCGCCGCCCCGCGCAGGGGCGACGCTAATAGACCGACACGATCACAGGTGCTTCACGCCCAACGCAAGCAAACCACAAATCAATCCTTCCCACCGCGCTCAACAAGCGCGCCCCCACGAGGCTCACTCCCAGTCTGCTTCTCGAGCCACGCCCGCCGATCCTCCCGGGGTGTCACCCCGAACCTCTCGCGATAGGCATTAGAAAAGTGCGCAGCGGAAGAAAACCCACAGGCGAGACTAACCTGCACGACAGACTTACTCGTGCGCTGCAACTGCGTCCTTGCCTTGAGCAATCGCAAATTGAGGTAATACTTCGAGGGCATCGCCCCAAGATACTGCCGAAACAACCGCTCCAACTGTCGGCGCGAAACGCCGACCAATTCGGCGATCTCATCGGTCGTCAAAGGATCCTCGACATTGGCTTCCATCAACAGCAACGCATCGTTCAACTGAGGATGCCGCTCGCCAGGCGCAGTCACAAAAGGAATCCGCTGGCGTTCCTCGCCACTCCGCAGGGTCCCCGCACCGAGCGCATCGGCGATCCTCTCGGCGAGATCGACACCATGTTCCCGGCCAATCATGGCCAGCATGAAATCAACGGTAGTCTGCCCACCGGCACAGGTCGCCCGATCCCGATCGATCTCGAAGATCTGCTGCGTGACGATCGACCGCTCGAACTGCTCGGCGAACTGCTGATACGTCTCCCAGTTCACGCTCACGCGATAACCGGAAAGCTGCCCGGCCATCGCAAGCCACCACACGCCGTGGTGAATGCCGGTCACGACCGGCGTGCGCTGCCCGACCCGCGCGAGACTCGCGAGAAACAACCGGTAATCGGCAAACTGCTGGAACCGCTCGGACACGACGATCAGCCAGTCGCACGCGATCGCATCGTTGAACGCGGCATCGGCATGCCACTGCGCACCGCCCGCGAGCGGCACGGGCCGCCCGTCCCACGAACACACCTGCCAGCGATACAGCAGCCGCCCGTCGATCTCGTTCGCAAGATTCAGCGCGTCGACGATCGGACCCACGCCCGACATCGACACGGGCGGCAATGCAACGATCGCCACCTGCGTCGTGCGGGTGGCGCCTGCGGGACGAGACACCGGTACCACGTATGAAACCCGCCCTGTCGCGTTACTTGAGGCTGCCCGACAGGAACTGCTTCAGCCGCTCGCTCTGCGGGCGCACCAGCACTTCCTTCGGATCGCCCTCTTCCTCGGTCCGCCCCTGATGCAGGAACATCACGTGGTTCGACACGTTGCGCGCGAAGCCCATCTCGTGCGTGACGACGATCATCGTGCGGCCTTCCTCGGCAAGCTTCTGCATCACCTTCAGCACTTCGCCGACGAGTTCCGGGTCGAGCGCCGACGTCGGCTCGTCGAACAGCATCACGTCCGGATGCATCGCGAGCGCACGCGCGATCGCGACACGCTGCTGCTGGCCGCCCGACAGGTGCGACGGATACTGCTTCTCGACGCGCGGCGCAAGGCCGACCTTCTCCAGGTATTCGCGCGCACGCTCCTCGGCTTCCTTCTTCGAAATGCCGAGCACGTGCACCGGCGCTTCCATCACGTTCTCGAGCACGTTCATGTGCGCCCACAGATTGAAGTGCTGGAACACCATCGCGAGCTTCGTGCGGATCCGCTGCAACTGCTTGTGATCGGCGACTTCGAGCGCACCGGCGCGGTCGGTCTTCGTGCGCACGGTCTCGCCGTCGACGACGATCTGCCCCGCATTCGGCCGCTCGAGAAAATTGATGCAGCGCAGGAACGTGCTCTTGCCCGAGCCGCTCGCGCCGATGATGCTGATGACGTCACCGGCCTTGGCGTTCAGCGACACGCCCTTGAGCACCTCGTTGTCGCCATAGCGCTTGTGGATGTCGACCGCCGCAAGCTTGGTGGAAGCGGAAGCGCTCGTTTGAGTGATCTCGGCCATCTGGCTCTCCTCGAAGTGAAATCAATGACGGCCGGCCGCGAGATACGCGAGCCAGTGGCGCTCCGCACGGCGAAACGCCGCGACGAGTGCGAACGATACCGCAAGATAGATCAGCGCGGCGATCCCGAACGACTGGAACGCCATGTAGGTCGCGGAATTGGCGTCGCGCGCGACCTTCAGGATGTCGGGCACGGTCGCCGTGAACGCGACGGTCGTCGCGTGCAGCATCAGGATCACCTCGTTGCTGTACAGCGGCAGCGCGCGGCGCAGCGCCGACGGCAGGATCACGCGGCGGTACATCGTGAACGGCGTCATCCCGTAGGCACGCGCGGCCTCGACCTCGCCGTGCGGAATCGCACGGATCGCGCCCGCGAAGATCTCGGTCGTGTACGCGCAGGTGTTCAGCGCGAACGCGAGAATCGCGCAGTTGAAACCGCTGCGGAAAAACGCGTCGAGCAGCGAGTGCGAACGTACGAACTCGAGGCTGTACATGCCCGTGTACATCAGCAGCAACTGCACGTAGAGCGGCGTGCCGCGGAACACGTACGTGTAGAACCGCACGGGCATCGACACCCACTTGTTCTTCGACACGCGCGCGACCGCGAGCGGCACCGCGCACACGAAGCCGAGCGAGATCGACGCGACGAGCAGCCACAGCGTCACCGCAAGGCCGGAGAGGCGCTGGCCGTCCCAGAAAAGGAACGCCTTGCCGAATTCCTGGAGGATCTCGATCATAGTTCTGCGTGCCGCACGCCCATGGAATAACGCTTCTCGAGCTGGATCAGCACGAGGTTGGAAACGGTCGTGATCGCGAGATAGATCAGCGCCGCGACGAGGATGAAGAAGAACATGTTGAACGTGCTCTTGCCGGCGTCCTGCGCGGCCTTCACGACGTCCGCGAGGCCGATGATCGACACCAGCGCGGTCGCCTTCACGAGCACCTGCCAGTTGTTGCCGATCCCCGGCAGCGCAAAGCGCATCATCTGCGGAAACATGATTCGCGCGAACACGCGCGCGCCGCTCATCCCGTACGCGGCACCGGCTTCGAGCTGGCCGCGCGGCACCGACAGGAACGCACCGCGAAAGGTCTCGGTGAAGTACGCGCCGTAGATGAAGCCGAGCGTCAGCACGCCGGCCACGAACGGGTCGATGTCGATCTGGTCCCAGCCGACGAGGTCGGTGAACTGGTTCAGCCAGATCTGGATGCTGTAGAACAGCAGCAGCATCAGCACAAGATCGGGCACCGAGCGGATCAGCGTCGTATAACCGGTCGCGATCGCTCGCAGCACCCGGTTGGTCGACAGCTTCGCCACCGCGCCGATCAGCCCCAGCGCCACCGCAGTGGCGAGCGACAGCACCGACAGCTCGATGGTCTGCACGGTGCCCGCCCAGAGGACAGGACCAAAGCCGTAAAGGAACACGCGCGTCTCCAGAGTTGGAATGGATGCCGACGCGAATGCCTGTCCCGCGCCGGGCTGACGCGGATAGTCGCAAGCGAAATTGATTGCCTCAAATCACCCGGCGTGCGATTGCTGCATCGCAGCAACCCGTCCCACCATTTGCAATCCCGGCCTACGCCGCTGTTTCAAAAGGAAAAAAGCCGCTTCCTGACAGTCGGATGACACGCAGGGAAGCGGACTTTTTGCAATTTTCCGGTCGCTTTTTCGATATAGCGCCGAACGCGGGCCGGCTCACCGTCCCTTCAGGATGTCGGAGCGCGAAGTCGTATAGACCAGCCCGTCCGGGCCGAAATGGACGTTGAAGAACGCGTCGGTGTTGACGCCGTCCTCGAGCCAGCGCCAGCTCCACACCGTCTCGGGCTTCAGCGGATACTGCGCGATGTCGCCGGGCTTGCCGAGCAGGCGCCGCACCTCGTCCTCGTTCATCCCGGGGCGCACCTTCGCGAAATTCTCGGCGGTCAGCACCTGCGTCGCGCCCGTGTAGCGGCCGTTCGCATCGAGATCGACGAACCATGTCTGGTTGCCCATCGGGCCGCGCGGATATTCGAGACGCTTCGAGCCGTCGGTGAACGCGCGTTCGGTCTCGGGCTTGCCCATCGTGCCGCGTACGTCGGCCTCGGTCGATTCGCCGACCTTCAGCCCCTTCAGCAGCAGCGGCGCGGGCTTGATCGCGTTGAAGAAGTCCCTGATACGTTGCACGTCGAGGTTACCTTGCTTGTCGTCGCAGCCAGTCAGCGCCAGCGCGGCAGCCAGCATCGTCACGGGAAGCAGCCGGAAACGGAAAATCATCGGAAGAAATACGCGTCGAGAAAACACGCGGCAAGCATACCCGCGCAACGCCAAAAGCGCGAGACGGGCGCGCGGCCCGTCTCGTGTTCAATGCGTCGTTTCGGTTTCGGTTTCGGGCACGCGGCTCGCCGGATGCGGCGCGCGCGGCACGGCCGGCGGCGCGCCGATGCGGCGGCGCGTGCGCACGAGCTCGGCGAGCTGCCACGAACCGAGCGCCAGGCAGCCGAACAGCACCTCGCGGCCACGCTTGACCAGCGCGAGCGACAGCGCCGTCTCGCGGTCGACGCCGAACATCTGCGCGAGCAGCACGACGGTCGCCTCCTGCACGCCGAGGCCGCCCGGCACCATGAACGCCGCATGCCGCACGGCCTGCGTCATCGCCTCGATCGCGATCGCGCCGCCGATCGACACCGGATGGCCGAGCAGCGCGAGCGCCCAGTAGATCTCGAGCGCGCCGAGCACGTAGCCGGCCAGTTGCCAGAAGAATGCGCTGAACAGCAGGCCGGTGCGCGACATCAGCCCGTCGATGTCGGCGTCGAGCCGGCGGCCGTCGACGCCCTGCAGCAGCCGGTGCGAATCGCCGAGCAGGCGGCCCGCGAAACGCTCGATCGCGTGGAAGATGCCGCCGCGCCGCATCAGCACGACGCCGAGCACGGGCAATGGCAGCGTCAGCAGCAGCGCGAGGCCGATCGTGCCGCCGCCCATTTTGTCCGTCGTCGACAGCAGCAGCACGAGACCGAGCGCCGCGAACGCATACTGGACGACGATCGTCACGAGCACCTCGACGATCACCGACGCCGTCACGCGGCTCGCGTCGGGCACCTGCCAGCGCGCAAGCCGGATGCCGACCAGCTCGCCGCCGATCCCGACCACGGGCAGCAGCCGGTTCACGGCTTCGCGCACGGTCGCGATCCACCACAGGAACGGCAACGAGCTGCGCCGGTCGAGCAGGAGGTGCCACGCATACGCATCGAGCCACAACGGCAGCGCGTGGAACGGCACGAGCCACAGCAGCGCGTAACCGGCGCGCGCGAGCATCTGCGACACGTCGCCGACGCCTTCGTGCAGCCCCAGCGCGAGCAGGATGCCGATGCCGATCGGCCAGCCGAGCCATTTGATCCACTTGGTCATGACGGCTGCGCTCCCGGTGCGCGTGGCGTGTGCGCGCCGCGCCGGGCCGCGCGCTGGCCGAACACGTCGGCAAAACCGCCGGTCGCGACGCCCGCCGCCTTCAGCGCGGCGGCAACGCGCGGCGACAGCAGCGCCTCCAGTTCGTCCACCGGACGGTAGCCGGCCATCGTCGGCGTGATCGGACCGTCGCCGGCCTCGGCCGGATGGCAGTAGATCTCGCCGACGCCCGGCGGCAGCGTGGCGAGCGCATCGAGCAGCACCGCCTCGTCCATCGCGCCGGTATGTTCGATCCCGACCACGTAGTCGTTGTGCGCGAGCCCTGCGCGGTCGAGCCGCGCACGCACGAGCGCGATCCACGGCTTGAGCAGCGCGGGCGCGCTCGTCTCGTACGGCAGCCGCACCGCACGCAGCCCGTAGTCGCGGCCGATCTCGATGATCATCGACAGCACGGTCGGATGCAGGTGGAAATGCTTGTGCGCGTTCACGTGGTCGAGCGGCAGGCCGCTCGCCGCGAACGCGTCGAACTGCGCGCGGATTTCGCGGCGCAGTTGCGCACGCACGTGCGGCAGGAAGAAAAAGCGACAGCCGTCTTTCGCCATCGCGTCGCCGAACCGCCCGTCGGGGCCGACGAGCGCGGGAATGTCATGCGCGGGCAGCGTGGCCGGCCCGTCCGCGAGGACGAGATGCAGGCCGACCGCGAGCGACGGCAGCCGCCGCGCGCGTTCGATCGCATCCTGCGCGGCGGGCGCGCCGACCATCAGGCTCGCGGCGTTCAGCACGCCGTCGCGGTGCGCACGTTCGACCGCCGCGTTGACGCGCGGGTGCAGCCCGAAGTCGTCCGCGGTGAAGATCAGCGCCCGCGCCGCCGGCTGCGTCGTCACGAATCAGGCCTCGTGCGCGCGCAGGAAGCGGAAGAACTCGACGCCTTCGCGCAGGCGGCGCTTCATCATGTCCCAGCTCGTCAGCATCTCGCGGACGATCTCCCAGATCTTCGACGGACGGAAGTAGAACTGGCGATAGAACTGTTCGAGGTGGTGATAGATCTCGTCGCGCGACAGGTGCGCGTAGCCGATCGCCGCGAGCTGCACGCCTTCCTTGCTCACCAGGTTGATGGTCTTGTTCTCTTCCATCCAGCCGTTTTCCACGGCCTGCTTGTAGAGCGTCGTGCCCGGGTACGGCGCGGCGAGCGAGACCTGGATCGTGTGCGGATTGATTTCCTTCGCGTACTCGATCGTCTTCTTGATGGTTTCCTGCGTCTCGCCCGGCAGGCCGAGAATGAAGGTGCCGTGGATCTTGATGCCGAGCTTCTTGCAGTCCGCGCTGAAGCGGCGCGCGAAATCGGTGCGCACGCCCTTCTTGATGTTCACGAGGATCTGGTCGTCGCCGGATTCGAAGCCGACCAGCAGCAGGCGCAGGCCGTTTTCCTTCATGATCTTGAGCGTCTTGTACGGCACGTTGGCCTTCGCGTTGCACGACCACGTCATGCCGAGCTTGCCCAGACCGATGGCGATGGCTTCGGCGCGCGGCAGGTCGTCGGTGAAGGTGTCGTCGTCGAACATCAGTTCCTTCACTTCCGGCATGTTGTCGCGGATCCACTTCGCTTCCGCGAGCACGTTCTCGACCGAGCGCGTGCGGTAGCGATGGCCGCTGACCGTCTGCGGCCACAGGCAGAACGTGCAGCGCGACTTGCAGCCGCGGCCCGTGTAGATCGACACGTACGGGTAGTTCAGGTAGCCGATGAAGTAGTTGTCGATCTTCAGGTCGCGCTTGTAGACGGGCGCGACGAACGGCAGTTCGTCCATGTTCTCGAGGATCGGACGCGCTTCGTTGTGCTCGATCGAGCCGTCCTTCGCGCGCCAGCTCAAGCCCTTGATCTCGGGGAACGGCTTGCCTTCGGCGATTTCCTTGCAGGTGTAGTCGAATTCCTCGCGGCACACGAAGTCGATTGCCTCACTCGCCGTGAGCGAGTTGTGCGGATCGACCATCACCTTCGCGCCCACCATGCCGACCAGCATCGACGGCTTCATCTTCTTCAGATCCTGCGCGAACATCGCGTCGGTCGGGAACGACGGCGTGCTCGTGTGGATGATCACGAGGTCGTAGTCGTTCGCGATCTTCAGCGTCTCCTCGACCGACAGGCCGTCGGCCGGCGCATCGACGACGCGGCTGTCCGGCACGAGCGCGGCCGGCTGCGCGAGCCAGGTCGGATACCAGAAGGAACGGATTTCGCGCTTCGCCTGGTAGCGCGAGCCGGCTCCGCCGTCGAAGCCGTCATACGAAGGGGCCTGCAAGAACAGCGTTTTCATGAATGCTCCGGTAGCCTGCATAGTTCGTTTCGATTCAACGATTCAGTCAAAAAACCGCGGGCCGCCCTGCCGGCGCCCGCCTCTCTGTCATGTCGCGTCGCGCGGCTTCGCCGCGCAGCGCGTCTCGGCCCTCGGGCCGGGTTGTCCGGGCGCGGCCCTAGCGGCCGTCTGCCCCTTCCACGGCCGCCGTCGCGCGTTCGCCGCCGACGACCGTCATTCTTGCGCCGCGCCACACGACGTGCGTGCCGAACGCGGCCGCGAGCCACTCGAGCGCGAGCAGCGTGTCGCGCACCGCGACGAGCGGCAGGTCGCGCCAGAACGCGCGCCAGCCATCCTCGCCGCGGGCATGCAGCACCAGCCGCCCGAATGCGCCGACGACGGCCGCGGAACCGGCCAGCGCACCCGCAAACGTCCCGTCCAGACGCAGCGCGAGCGCCGCGCCGATCGCGAGCCACGGTGCGGTAAAGGTGATGAACAGGAACGCGAAACCGGCCGGGTTCAGCGACCGGATCGTACGCAGCCAGCGCGTCTCGCGGTGCCACAGCGGCCCGAACGACGGCTCGATCACGTCGGTCGCGACCTCGACCTCCGACAGCACGGTGCGCCGCCCGAGGCGGCGCGGCAGCTCGGCAAGCCAGAAATCGTCGGCCAGTTCGTCCTTCAGCGCGAAAAAGCCGCCGATCCGGTCGAGCGTGTCGCGCGTCAGCGCGAGCGTCGCGCCGAAGCCGAAGCGGCTCGAGCGGCCGAGGTGCGTGATCCGCACCGACGGCGCGAACCATGCATCGACGAACTGCGCGCCGATGCGCGTCCAGAACCCGCCGACGCTGCGCGCATGATACAGGCACGTGACGACCCCGACCGACGCATCGGCGAGCGGCGCCGTCACGCGCTCGAGATAGTCGGGCTTCACCGCGATATCGCTGTCCGCGATCACGATGCGATCGTATTTCGCGCGCGCGGCGAGATTGATCAGGTTGCTGACCTTCAGGTTCTTGCCGTGCACGCGCGCGTCGATCACGAGCGTGATGTCGCACTCCGGATAGTCGGCGCGCAGCCGCGCGACGACAGCCACCGCCGGGTCGGCCGCCGACGCGACACCGAACAGCACTTCATGGCGCGGATGGCGCTGCTCGCAGAAGGTCGCAAGGTTTTCGTACAGGTGCGGCTCCGTGCCGCACAGCGGCTTGAGCACGCTGACCGGCTCGAAGCCGTCGCGCGCGGCCGTGCGCGGCGTGCGCGGCCGCGGCGCAAAGGCGGCGACGAGCGCATAGCCGGCCGCGGCCAGCGTGAACACGATCAGGAGCCAGTCGAGCAGCGTGGCGGTTGGCGTCATGCGCGACGCCTCCCGGCGACCTGAACGCCACGGCGAACGCTTGCGCGTGATTGAGCGTGATGCGGTATTCGGACAGTGACGAACGCGGGCACGACCCGACTCCTTGTTCCAGCAGCGTCTGTGTATAGGGGAAGCACGACCCGTTTTCGGGTGTTGCCATGCCCGGCTTCGCGTGGCGCATCTCCGCGCGACGCCCGGACGGGATGCGGGAAGACTCGAATAGCGACCATCGGCACAACATGGGCAGGCGCCGGATTTTAGCAGCCCGCGGCACCCCGCGCTCGGCGCTACGAGAAACGGACTGGTGCAATTCCGGCAAAGCTGCGCAGTCGGAGAACCATTTGGGCGCAATCGCGTTCACGTTAGCGTAAGCGGTTTGCAGGCGTATTGCAGTCTTGAAAATCAAACATTTCGTGCAAATTTGTGTGTCGATGCGGATTCACATCCAATCGCGGTAAAGATTGGTAATTAATCAGCGATTAGATTGATTTTCGCAACGATCACCGAATTCGACCCTGCATCCCTGTCATGCGCATGGGTATCGGCGCGCCCCCAGCACGTTCCGGAACCCTTTGGCAAAATCCTTGGCATTTGTTGCGTAAGCGCATCACCGCGCGCCCCCTTTCGAAGGCCACCCGATGACTCCGTTTTCCGTACTCGATCTCGCCCCCATTCCGGCCGGCGCCGACGCCTCGCAGGCTTTCCGCAACACCGTCGATCTCGCGCAGCACGCGGAACGCTGGGGCTACCAACGCTACTGGCTCGCCGAGCATCACAACATGCCCGGCATCGCGAGCGCGGCGACCGCCGTCGTGATCGGCCATGTCGCGGGCGCCACGCAGACGATCCGCGTCGGTTCGGGCGGCATCATGCTGCCGAACCATGCGCCGCTCGTGATCGCCGAGCAGTTCGGCACGCTCGCGTCGCTGTATCCGGGGCGCATCGATCTCGGCCTCGGCCGCGCGCCCGGCACCGACCAGACGACGTCGCGCGCGCTGCGCCGCGACCTGATCGGCAGCGCCGACTCGTTTCCGGACGACGTCGCCGAATTGATACGCTACTTCGCTGAGCCGGTGCCCGGCCAGCGCGTGCGCGCGGTGCCCGGCGCGGGGCTCGACGTGCCCGTGTGGCTGCTCGGTTCGAGTTTGTTCAGCGCGCAGCTCGCCGCGATGCTCGGGCTGCCGTTCGCGTTCGCGTCGCACTTCGCGCCGGACTACCTGATGCGCGCGCTCGAGATCTACCGCGCGCAGTACCGGCCGTCGGCTGCCTGGCCGAAGCCGCACGCGATGGTCGGCGTCAACGTGTTCGCGGCCGACACCGACGACGAAGCGCGGCGCCTGTTCACGTCGCTGCAGCAGCAGTTCATCAACCTGCGGCGCGGCACGCCGGGCAAGCTGCCGCCGCCCGTCGACGCGCTCGAGGCGAACGAACTCGAACTCGCGAACGTCGCGCATGCGCTGTCGTTCGCGGCGGTCGGCTCGCGCGACACGGTGCGCGACAAGCTGCGCGACCGCATCGCACAGACGGGGGCGGACGAATTGATCGTCACCGCGCAGATCTACGATCACGCCGCGCGGCTGCGCTCGTTCGAACTGACCGCGCAGATCCGCGACGAACTCGCGAACGAAGCGCGCTGACGGCGCGAGCGCGCGCCGCCGGCGGCCCGCACTCCGTCACTGCGGGTGCACGGCCGCCAGCCCGTCGAGCAGCGCCTTGTGGAACGCGTCCGGATCCTGGATCTGCGGCGCATGCCCGAGCGCCGGGAATTCGACGAGCTGCGCGCCGGGGATCGCCGCCTGCGTGCGCTTCGCGAGTTCCGGATAGTGGCCGAGCTTCGCGTGCACGTCGGGCGGCGCGACGTCCTTGCCGATCGCGGTCGTGTCCTTGTCGCCGATCATGAGCAGCGTCGGCACGCGGATCGCGCCGAGTTCGTAGACCACCGGCTGCGTGAGGATCATGTCGTAGATCAGCGCGGAATTCCACGCGACCGCGTCGCGACCGGCGCCGCGGTACATCCCGGCGAGCATCTGCACCCAGCGCTCGTACGACGGCGACCACTTGCCCGCGTAGTACGTGCTCTGCTCGTAGCGGCGGATGCCTTCGGCCGTCGTCTTCAGCTCGCGTGCATACCAGTAGTCGACCGGCAGCGGCGGCACGCCGAGCGCCTTCCAGTCCTCGAGGCCGATCGGGTTCACGAGCACGAGCTGGTCGGTCGCCTTCGGGTACATCAGCGCGTAGCGCAGCGCGAGCATCCCGCCCGTCGAGTGACCGACGATCGTCGCCGATTTCACGCCGATCGATTCGAGCAGCGCGTGCGTGTTGCGCGCGAGCTGCTGGAAGCTGTACTGGTAGCGATCGGGTTTCGACGACTTGCAGAAGCCGATCTGGTCCGGCGCGATCACGCGATAGCCGGCGCGGCTCAGCACGCCGATCGTGTCTTCCCAGGTCCCCGCACAGAAGTTCTTCCCGTGCAGCAGCACGACGGTGCGGCCGTTCGGGTGCACCGGCTGCACGTCCATGTACACCATTTCGAGGGTTTCGCGCTGCGACACGAACGCGTAGCGGTGCTCGGGTTCCGGGTAGGTAAAGCCCTCCAGGCGCGGGCCGTACACCGGCCCGTCGTTGCCGGCGGGCACCGGGGCGGCTTCTGCGGCGGAAGTCGCACACGCGAAGGCAACGCCCGCGCCGAACAGGGCGGCGCGCGCGACGGACAACATCTTGCAAATCGGAAGCATGGCGATCACGGTGATTGGAAACGCACGCGGGCAGCCGAACGGCGCCGCGCCTCGCGATTCTACGCGGTCGGCTGACGACGGCGCGCAACACTCCGGGGCCACGCGACTTCCGCGCCCGCGACGAACTCGGGTATCGTGTGACGTGACCCTGAAACGCGTGCAGGCGATTCCCATGAAAAACGTCCTCAGCATTCAGTCGCACGTCATCTACGGCCATGCCGGCAACAGTGCGGCCGTCTTCCCGATGCAGCGCCTCGGCGTCAACGTCTGGCCGCTCAATACCGTCCAGTTGTCGAATCACATGCAGTACGGCCACTGGGCCGGCAGCGCGATCGATGCCGCGAAGATGGAGCAGCTCGTCGACGGGATCGCCGCGATCGGCGCGCTCAAGCGCTGCGACGCCGTGCTGTCCGGCTTCCTCGGGTCGCCGCCGCAGGCGCGCGCGGCAGTCGAGATCGTGCGCACGGTGAAGGCGATGAATCCCGACGCGTGGTACTTCTGCGATCCGGCGATGGGCCAGACGGGCGGCATCCGGCCGGAGCCCGGCGTCGAGGAATTCATGGTCCAGGAGGTGCCCGCGCTCGCGGACGGCATGTCGCCGAACCACACCGAACTGCAGAAACTCGTCGGGCGGCGCATCGAAACCGTCGCCGAAGCCGTCGACGCGTGCCGCGCGCTGATCCGCCGCGGCCCGCAAATCATCCTCGTCAAGCACCTGCACGACCGCAACAGCCCGGCCGACCGCTTCAACATGCTCGCCGTCACCGAAACCGAAGCATGGATCGGCCAGCGCCCGCTGTACGCGTTTCCCCGCCATCCGGTCGGCGTCGGCGACCTGACCAGCGCGGTCTTCGTCGCGCGCCGGCTGCGCGGCGACTCCGTGCGCGCCGCGTTCGAGCACACGCTCGCGGCCGTGCACGCGGTCGTGAAGGCCACCTACGACGCGCGCCGCTACGAGCTCGAACTCGTCGCCGCGCAGGACGAGATCGCGCGCCCGAGCGAATGGTTCGGCGCGTGGGTGACGGACGCCTGACGCGCCCGCACCCCCCTCCGCTTCGCCGGCACGCAGCGCGCGCCGCCCTGCTTTCCTGCTTTCCTGCTTTCCTGCTTTCCTGCTTTCCTGCTTTCC
>JAJJMA010064239.1:0-14521 GCA_023529015.1 Papaver nudicaule
ATATATGGGTGTATGTGTGCATGTTCCAAACTTACTAGTTTGGTTCAATTTTGAGTTTTTGAGGTGTGCGTATCCAAAGCAACCTGTTGTATGGTCTCAATCTATGATTACTGTAGACTCTACCTAGCTAGTTTGTCATTGATGATTAAGTGTTAGCATGTTGAGGTGTAGGAAGCTACATATAGAGGTCATGAGTCAACTCTGCTTCATTTTTTTCTCAACGGAAGGCCAGGTCTTCATTCTTTTTTTCGTATTTGGTAGAATCAATAATTTGTTAGAAATTTGTTAGGTAATGTATTACAAATCTAATTTGGTTCTTGATGTGGATTTTTTTGAGTGTAGCACCAGTTGTTTATCACAACTTTACCTGGTCTCTTTGTTGATGTGTTTAGAAAGACGTAGTCCTTAAGGAACAAAAGTTACTAACAAACACGAAATCTTTAAACTTCTCTTATTTTAAGAGCGGAGATTAAAAGAGGCTAAAGAGACTAAAGGGACAGGGATATGGGACACCTTTATTCATAACTCATGGGAGCACCATGCCATTCATCTTTTAGTTTCTTTTAAATTTGGCTGCCGGTTTCTTTCTCTTTTTTTATAATTTAAAGAACTTTTCCATCTCCAACTTAACAACCTTCACTGAGCTATTTCTTCATACTAGATCTCTTTTTATCCAAATCTGAGCGGTGAATTGTTCTGTAATCTCGTGGACATCTCTAAACGATTGTAGATTCTTTGTTTTAAGCTGTGGTTTTCTACTGTTATCAGGAGAGCTGGGAATTCTGGAAGACCTCCTCGTCAAGCTTAAACCCTTACGAGGATACTGAAGCTTCAGCATCATCATTATCGTAATCAGTACTTGTGCAGAATATGAAGTCTACAGATATGTTAAGTTTGAATGATAAGAATGTATAAACGATGTTTGTTGAGTCTTTGTTTCACATCAATTTTTAGACAAAATTTGTTTGAAACTTTGAGTTAGTGGAGTAAAAAAGATAGGTTAAATCCAATAAAGCTTCTCAGTCACAAAATACATATACAAGAATCCAGGAGAAGCTACACTTTGCAGACAAGAACTGCTTTAGCGTCTTTCTTTATTAGTGTGAAGAGTAAAGAGAAAGTAGGGAAGGAACAAAATACAAGAAATGTTCTAGTAGTGTTAGTAGAAGAAGTGTGGTCATAGAACTTGGTAAACTCAATGTAAAACAAACAGTCTCCATCAGAAACATCTTTGGCTCTGGCTTTACTCTGGCTTTTTGAAATGGTAAGCTTGTGTAGTTGTTCACTTGTTCTTGTTCTGTTGTGTTTCAAAACCTAAAACCCAAAGAGTCCCCACCACATACTAAAGTTTTGTAGGATATTTTTTCCTTTCTTGTTGAACATGATATTGTTTTATATTTACCAAGTGAGATTCTCTGCCAGGGTACAAATTTAATGCTCCATTAAAGAGGAATTTGTGCATTAAAAGTAGTTGTTATTCAAAGCACAAATCTCATCTCAAAAGAAAGCCATTTCTTTCTTTCTTTTGGAAGCGTGATTTTGGGCCTACTCAAAAATTCATAGGCATACCGACATTTCCAAAATAGGGTCATCCGGACACACTTTGGCTATCTCTTAGTAAAAAATATTTTTTTAAATGCTAATCTACCCTTTGACCGATTAGAGCTTAATCTTATGATTAGCACTAATAATAGTAATTAATGGAAATAATTAGGTTAAACTAAATCTTAACTTAAAAATCTGGTTTTTAGTTTTGAGTTTTGGGTTATGGTGGTATTTAGTAGAAGAGAAAAAACTTGGGTTTTGGGCGATTTCAAGACGAAAATCGACAATATTAGGTTGTTGGGTGTTTTTCCATCTTGTATACCTTCTCCATCATGATTAATCTTGTTTATGTAGGTTGAATCCAACAAATAGAACCAAAAATCACCATTTTTCCTTCGATTTTCGAAACCAGAAGAAGTTTCGGCCCAGAAAAACTCCAAAACCAGCAAGCCGAAAACTGACCACTCAAGAACAGCTCGGCTCACTTTAGTTTCGGCTCAGAGTTTTAAATTTCGATCCAGTCGAAACTTGTCTAACAAATTGTCAGTGAGGCCTGTTGTTTCGGCCCACAAGGTGAAATTTTCGTGTGAGCCGAGACAGTTTCGGCCCAGGTTTATAATGTACCCTGTGAGCCGAAACTGGTTCTGTGGAGCCAAAAAAGAGGTTCTTTTTAATCTTCTACTTATATTCAAAACACCAAAGGTACTTAAAAACATAAAATTCATTGTAGCATAACCCACTTAAATAAATTTCAACATCCAAAGTACTTAACATGAACAACATAGTCTTGAAAAGAAATAAATGCCGAACTAAAAACACATCGCCTTAAACCAAACATGATGAACATGCATTAAACCTTGAAAATTGGTTAAAGGTCAAGTTTTCAGTATAGGTTGCCTTAATTAGTTTAGGCAAAAGGTGCTCCACGCATACGGTTAAGACCTAAGCGTTTGGTGTACCCCGGGGGACGAGCAAGAGGACGAGACATCTCTCCTAAGATTGGCATGGTTGGTAGCATCTTCCACCAGTGAGCCTGCATAACTCTGTACCGATGTGAAGGGTCCTTGGGAAGAAACACAGCTTCATATCCTCCCTTGTCGCTTCCTGCAACAAAGATGTTTTCCCCGTAAATGGCAAATCCTTCCATTCCCTTGTCAAATCCCTGTGAGTAGCAACCTGCACCTACTCCCCAAGTTGGGTCGTTGAACCTCCAAAGCCATTCTGGGTGGACACGAACTCCAGGGTGATTTGTGGCCCATGGATCACCAGTCACTGGAGCGACATATTCACCATCACGAGACAAGGGTCCCAAGACAGGCAGCAAGTGAAGATTGTTCATCCAGTGGTCGTCAATAAGTTGCCTAGATAGCTCACCATCCGGAGGAAGGGCAATTGCAGTTGTTTGATCCTTTCCTGCTACGAGGAAGAATTTGTCCAGGAAAAGCACAATCCCCTCATCCGGTTTGCAACGACGAAAAAAGTCATTCCCAGCATACACTTGCCAAGTAGTATCCATAACATTGGGCTTCTCCTCATATTCTTCCACTTCATTTCTAAGATACAATCGCCAAACACAAAATAACGTGTATAAGGGCACTGATCAATTCATTTACTAGGAGAAAGTGTAAGTTTCGGCTTACCAATAACAAATTATCTCTAGGCCGAAACTTAAAAAACTTCAAAAATTGTTGTTTTGTTTGATCGATTCTAACCTTAATTTGTTTTATTCTTCCTCAATGTTGATGGATTAACATTCAACGACAATTTTGTAATGTAAAAATCTCAGAAAACCGTATAAACCTACCTACTTATGATGAAATTAAAAAACCCTAAATTTTTACATTAACCAAAACTTCAAAAATTGATCAAAAAAATAGGATGGGTGTTCATTAAATACCTTTGAATAGACATTTCCGCTGGATCGTGTGGTCTCATACGTATTCTTCTTGGTTTGAGCTGATTTTTGAGAGGAAGGGAGGAGGTTTGAGAAAGAATACAAATAGTTTGCAAATGAAATAAGGGTTTCTACTTATAGGTGAAACGACCGATTAATTTTCGGCCAACACTTTAAATTACATATCTGCGCCGAAATCATTTCGGCGCTTAAATCTAATATGGCAAGTGAGACAAGAGATTTCGGCGCATAACTGAATATTATCGAATAAGCCGAGACTGTCTCGGCTCACATTCAAAATTTCTATTGTTGGGCCGAAACTGTCTCGGCTCACATTTGTTGTGTCGATTGTTGAGCCGAAAACGCCTCTGTGAGCCTCCAATGGGTTTGCTTTCACTTTTCTTGGAGCTTATATGTAAAGAACACTCAACATTCACATATATATGAACTCTAAGCTTATTAATTGTAGCAAAGCATTACGCAATCTAAATTTAACCGATTCAAATGTACTTAAGAACACGTAAAACCTTCAAATGTACTTGAAAACATAACCTACAAATGTACTTAAAAACACACCCAACCATAAACCATAATTGTTTTAAAAGACTAACTCAACGAGCTCTCTTGTTTCCTCCTCGACCACCATCTTCCGAACCTTCTTCGTTGCCTCCACTTGGACCTTCATCTTGTTGACGACCCCTTTTGGTCCTTTTTGGAGCCTCTTCCCAAGTTGATACTTCACCTTTCCCAATGAGATTCTCAAAATCAGCTTTGAACTTCAGTTGCTCTGCCTTCGTTGCTCCTCCTTTCTTGCAACTGATTGTTTTCCCAAATTTCTTCAACAAAGCGGCTCCCTTAGTGTACTAATACCATTAAAATCATAGATAATATTAGTTACTATAGTTCGACATTTAAAAAAAAAAAAAAACATACACAATCAATGGAAAAAACTTACCATGTACTTGACCACCTTCTTCCATTCTGCCGCAGTCGAGGGAACCTTCCCACGATCCATGGCAGCCTGCCTCTCAGCTTCCACAATCCTCTCAGCTTCCGCATTCCTCTCAGCTTCCGCTGCATCCCAAATTTTTTGTTGATCCCAGTTAACGACCAAAGGATGAGATTGTTGAGCATACCAAGCCGCATATCCACCATCCTGTTCATTCTCATCAATAGCAATTTTCATAACTGCATCATCTTCATAACCCTCAACATCCAAGGCATGCACAATTGTAATTCGGTTACCATCAATATCTTTCCAGAGTTTGTAGTCCGGTTCGGGATTATATTGGGGCTGCCATTTACTATAAGTGCTAACGGTTCCGGTAGTTCTACCTGTAATCGGCAGCAACCTAAACTTATACTCTCTCTCCCTCGGGACTGTTTGTATTAGTCCCATTTGACGTAGAATCCGTCTTGGGTCGTACACAACACATCCTCCTGGAAACCGAATTGGTCCATAATAGGTTGAAATTGATGGCGGTTCCGGGCTAATTCCATACGGGTTGAACTTAACATGTTCAAAGTCAAAATTGTCGATTTTCCTCCTCATTTCCAGCAATTTTCGGATCTTGCCCTGTTCCTTCGGTTTGTCGAAAACCCATCTAGTCGCGGTAGGCATACCTTCGGCCCACAATGGGTTTTCGTTGCTTTTTTTAGGGTCCTCCTGCTTTGGCACCAAGCTTTGGAAATGATCATAAATAAAAGCCTACACACACAAAACCATATAACATAAACAAGATTAAAGCAAGATTAAAACAAGAAACAGAAACAGTTTCGGCTCTACAAATTTATTAAAATATTGAGCCGACACTGTCTCGGCTTGGAAAAGAGAAATGGTTTCTGAGCCGAGACTGTCTCGGCTTGGACAAGAAAAATGGTTTCTGAGCCGAGACTGTCTCGGCTTGGAAAATAGAAATGATAACTGAGCCGAGACTGTCTCGGCTTGGAAAATAGAAATGATAACTGAGCCGAAACAGCTTCTGTGGATGATTCAATTTTGGTTTCTTGTCGAAATTTACCTGGAATAAGGAGAAGTTCCCCCTAAGATTTACTGTTTTGCGTCTAGAAGCAACTGAAAGACCATCGAGAAGATATGCAAGAGTAGCCATACCCCAGGCGTACTTGCTTGTATCCTTCAAATCGGTTAACCATTGCAGATAGTGTGCGCTCACCCTATTTCCCGTGTTGTCAGGAAATATATAAGCGCCAATAGTGTACAGCAAGTACGCACCTGCACGGTGAGTGATCTCAGCAGGGGTGAAGGGGCGCATGGGATCCGGATGGCCATCTCTTTCTTGTACTTCTCTTTCTTCTTCTCTCTTCTTGGTTCCTCCGAAGTGCTCCTTCAAACGAACCAACTTGAACTTGGTCGTCTTCTTGACCGTCTTCTGAACCCTCGTCAATACTCCCTTCTTTACTATCTCCTCTGCGGTATTTTGGTTCTCCGCAACGGCGATCCTGAACTCTTCCTCGCACTTGTCTTTAGACCAACCAAGAACCGTATTGGCCAAAGCATAGAGTTGGTTCCAATTCTTCTCCTCATATTCGGCACACGGGTCCACTCCAGTAACCGAAAGACCGAAAATCTTCCTTGGATAATCCAAAGGGAAACCCAATTCATACTTGGGAAACTGAAAGGTGGACGTCTCTGGTTGGAACCTCTCAGTAACAACGGAGCATGTAGCCATATCATACTCTTTTTGTCTATTAATGACCGCTTCGTATAAAACAGATTGTTGTACGATCATTTGGATAGGTTCAATTTCATCCTCTAGATTCCAGATAGCGGCGCTCTGATTTCTTAAAAGACGAACAGCATCTTTGTGATCCTACAAACATCATCAGTTTAAGTAATCCAATACGACGTAATTATCGAGAAGAAGACAAAAAAAAAACATATACAAGTTTAGACAAATACTTTCATTCGATAGATCACGGAGGCCCAAGACTCCTTGTAGCCAATTAGTACTTGTCCTCCATCTCGAGGAAGACCGATGTCGTATTCGTTATCTGGAACAAAGAACTTATCGTCCGAGGGAACATGTGTACCTCGCACTCTTCCCTTTTCATCCTCTTCTTCAACACCTTCCACTTCTTCTGGTTCAACATGAGTAGGAACTTTTCTGCTTATTGCCTTATGTTTTGTGCGAACCTGCTTCTTTCCTTTTCTCTGCGCTTGTTCATTTTCGTAAACAGGTTCCTCTTCGATTTCCTCCTCTCTACCACCTCTTCTTGGCATGTCTGTTGTTTCATGGATGACAGGCCCCCCAGACGGAAGAATATATGCACTTAACAACTCTTCGTCCCCAGCCGGTCCTTTTTTCTTAGTCTTATTAGTCCTTTCCGAAGCCGTAATTTTTTTGGTGCCGACTCGGGGATTCAGTGGTCCTACATTACTAGGAGTAACCTCCCCTCTCCTCCTGTGGTACCATAAAACCGATGAATATCAAACAAACAATGAAATTTAGAACCAAACCAAGAACTAAGTATGTGACACAGAGTACGTTTCCGCTCACACGAATTTTTTTTATTCTGAGCCGAGACCATAAAAATCAAATGCCACGTAACTAAGGGTCTCGGCCCAGAAAAATTCAAAAATTTCTGAGTCGAGACCATAAAAATCAAATACCACCTTACCAATACGTTTCGGCCCACACGTAAAAAAAAACTTCGGGCCGAGACGCTCAGGCCCACGTGGCTCCTAAACTAAGAGTCTCGGCCCAGGAAAATTCAAAATTTTCTGAGCCGAGATGTTCTTCAGTTGCAGAGAAGAACATCAGTCTCGGCCTAGAAAAATTTGAATTTTTCTGAGCCGAGACTGTCTCGGCTCTATATCTAAACAATATTGTGAGCCGAGACTGGGTCTGTGTCCGAAAATCGAAGACGAAATCATTGATTGATAAGCATTTCTATCGAACTTTCTATCAATCAAACTCAATTAAATCATCAGGGGTTTGTGTAACATACCTTCTCATACGCATAGCAGGGTCTGATTCCGGTGTTTCTTCTCCTTCTGCTTCGATTTGTGGTTGTTGTTCGACAAGATTTGATGAAGAACTCGCATTTGGATTGCTTGGTAGATTGGTGAATTTGATTTGTGGTTTTTTCGGAGGAGCATTTTTCGGAGGCATTTTATCGACTTTGAAAGTTTTCGTTAATCGTCGATGAATTCGTCGATTAATCGAAGAAAAAAAACGAAACGATGAAGGTTTCGGCTTGTTTTTTGTTTGAGAGAAGAAGAAGAAGAAGAAGAATAAGAATAAGTAGTAGGGGTGGTTTTGTTTAGATGTAGTGGTTTTGAGATTAAAATTAGAATTAGTGAAGGACAAATTGGTAATCTCACATTTTTAAAGGGTAACCTGGACTTTTCTCGCTATTTTGTCTTATGCCAATATGCCTATGAATTTCTCTATAGGCCCAAAATCACGCTTCTTCTTTTGAGTTTTGGCTGCTTTTAGGGTTTGATGGTAATTGGCTCTTGAGAGCAAAAGCACAAAGCAAATATCCAACCACAAGTACCACCACCACCACCCAATCTGGTGCCGGGACTCCCAGCATTGGGTATTTGCAACCTCAAGACCACAAGCACCACCACCACCCAAGCTAGTACCGGGACCCAACATTGGATATTTACAATCGATCGCGATTCCTCCCTCATGCGCTAAAAATGAATGCCAACTAAACCTGAAATCCAATCATTACCCTGGGAGGTATACCAAATCCACGAGAGATTTCTTCATAATCCTTTTACGAGTATCAGTGACACTCTTTGGTCATTTACACATTGACATGGGGCAAATGAGAATGCTGCATAGAAGAAACTTGCTCAAAATCAAACTATATTGGAAAGAGTGTTGATATAGGGGCTTCAAGAAAATTGAAGTCCTTCCCAAATAATCTCCACATAGCCATTTGGAAAGCCCCCCATGTAAAATACTTTGATAATACCAAATTTACCCATGTATAATTAGTGTTAAAATGATTTAATTAACTTAAATAGTTATGATTAGTCTAAATTTCGAAAAATTTAAACACTAATTCCTTATGGACCGAGGGGTGTCAACAAGTTGACACCGGATGTGAGTGTAAAGGGCCCCCCCTGCTAATTCACATTGGGTGGGGGTAGGGTGTTTACCCTCACATGCCTCTAATCCTTAACAAAAATACAAAAAAAGTGTTTGATTTTTTTTTCTCCTAGAAACAACTTGCGGCTGGAATTAAAGGTCGTAACTAAGAGTTTCGGCTTAAACTTCAGGCCGTAAAAAACACTTTCGACTGATAATGCAGGCCGTAAGTTAACTTACGGCCTATTGTTCTTCATATATCAGCCGAAAGTTTTGGTGTAAAAAAACTTAGATATTTTGGGTTGTGCACTACTTACGGCTACTAAATTAGAGTTACGGCTGAAAAGAAGAGGGTACCGAGACACCACCAATCTTTTATTTTAGTCCACCTATAAGTCAAACCATGAACGGTTCCTGTAATCAAGAACTCAAGAACAAGATCTCTTTCGTCACTGATTGATTCACACAAGGGAGTAAATACAAGATCCGAAAGGCTATGTCAACAACCAAGTACGATACTTTAATTATAAATGACAAGTCAAATATAATGCGGAAATAAAGTAAAGTACACACAAGAATTTTGTTAACGAGGAAACTACAAAATCGTAGAAAAACCCCGGGACTTAGTCCAGTTTGAATACTCTTAAGAATTAAGCCGCCAACACACTTACTCTCAGACTTCGGACTAGCTGGTGCAGACAATATGACCCTAATACGACTATTAGTCACAAAGATTTCCCCTCAGTATTCCTATACCTCCAACCACAGCAAGGTGGTCACGCACATGTACTCCCTTACGTAAACAGACGTCCTTTACTGTCTTACGCAAGAGTTTCCTCACAGCCCGTCGCGAGGACTATCGCTACCCGACCTCCAATCGGACGATTACAACCTTATGGACAACAACCAAATGGCGGCATGTTAAATCGTTAAATGATATCCTTGGTAACTAACAGATATTTCACCGAAGTCGTTTTACACCAAGAGCGGGGATATTTAAGTTTACTTGGTAATAAACCCCTCGAGATATCGATCAAGGTTTCAAAACCAAAACTCCCGAAAGAGCAACCTTGTCGTCCCAGTTGGAATCAAGCAATCAGCTGAAGCAAGTACAATATGATATGACCGTGAAGAACAGTGTACCTACAAGAAATAGATCCAATAACATCAATCTTGATTCCACTCAATATCTATAGTTTAGGCACACAAACTGAAAGCGACTTGCTGACAAATCCAGGTTAATAGATAAAGAGTATGTTCTAATCACAACGATCTTGAGTGGCCTTATAACAGAAGAGAAGGACCATAGAATTAACAAGATCGCAAGGTTTGATAGACGTGATAGAACATAACTTAAGTACATTACAAAGAAGACCAGTAAACATAAACTAGTTTCCCGTTAGAAGTACTTCTAGGCTTCTCGATCCCTAGAGAAGACTTTCTCGCAATTCTAGACCGAGAACAAAAGCTCAAAGGTAACTGAAAACAAAAGCGGCAAACACAAGCTGAGAAAGAGGGGATACCGAGATATACCACCAACTTTTAATTTCGTGAACGTATGTGATTGTTTTACTTGAACAATCTCACAAATCAATATTCAAGTAACCTGAGATGAGTTTTTTATTCAAGAACCGAATCTGAACAAGAAAGAGTTCTTGTTAATCTCAAAGAGATTGATTCACTCGAAGGTTCGATCAATGTATAACAATTGCAATACTTTAAATATATTGATCATAGATAATATAATGCAGAAGGTAAAGTAATGCAAGACACTAGAAGTTTTGTTAACGAGGAAACTGCAACCAGCAGAAAAATCCCCGGACCTCGTCCAGATGTGAACACCCTCAGTATTAACAGAATACAGACGCTAGCCTACTCTCAGACTTCGGACTGGAATGTATCGAGACTGAATTAACCCTACAAGCAATTCAACTACCAATGTTCTTCTACGTCTCTTGGCTCCCGCAGAAACCTACGTACTTGATTCCCCTAGCTGACGTCCTTTACAGGCCTAGGAGTTGCTCCACTTCCCTTCGTGAAGCCTAGCGCTACCCTGCCTCTAACAGGACGCCTAAAAGTATCCAAGTAATTAAACGAGAATACGATTGTGATTTCCTTTAGACTTAAAGTCAAGGTTAATGGAAATATATTTTGTTGAATAGGGCTTATTGATCTAGCCTAAACAACTTTACCTTCTAACGCTTGACGAACTTAGTATTAAACCTAGTTCGTGAATATGCGTTAAGGAACTTCTAGGTTTTACGATTCAAGATCTACCTTATGAAGTTTCTATCAAATCTTGGTCGTGATAAGATTGAAAATATTCAATCGACCCAAGATACAGGATCAGGAATTTTACTTCCGACCTTTGCTTCACGATCCTCAAGTGAAGTCTTTCAATAGTCGTAGTCCAAAAGGACTTCGAGATGACGACCAACCTTTATGCAAGGATACACAGATGTGTAGAGGATTGAAGTTGTATCTTGCAGAAGGTCATCTATTTATGGTGATCATTAAGGGAGGCTTTGCTTGAAAATTAAGCAACCTTGAGTAGGGCTCAAGCAAGTTTCAGAACTAGGAAAGTCCATAGCTTAAATACCCATTCTCAATCTTCTTCTAACTTTGGACTAGGCCAATAGTTAAAGAGGACTCAACCTTGATTGAAGGTTTGCGACTTCTGGTCCAAATCAAGTTGTTTGAAGATCGCTTGCGACTTCTGGTCCAAATCAAGTTTGAACATCGCTTGTATTGAGTAGTTGAATTCCATGGGCCAAGTAATGACAATTCCGAGAACTAATCATGTCTAAACCGAAAACTTCAAGATATGAAAGCTGGAAGTTTTCTCATGGCTTATATGTACGCGTTCATAGAGCTGTCAATTGGAGTTCAGGAGAATTCTGGAGAAGTCTGTGAACTCGTATGTACGCGTTCATGAATGCGTTCATACAGACCAGCTCGTTCTCAGGAATGCCTTAAGCAACACATGCACGCATTCATGTACGCGTTCACCGTTGAGGTCATTTCAAGAGACAATTCAACATACTCTACCTATACATAATATCACGGATGTGACAAATGCAAAGGCGAAGAATCCTAGACTACCTTCGGATCATATAAACAACATCATACACTATTGATATGATAGAAAGTCAAATATGAAACATGGAAAGGTAAACCTTTCTAACCTTTAGCGAGGACGTTATGATTTATCAAGTAGCAAGCTTCGGTCTTCGTCTTCAGCGGTCTTCGTCTCGATTACCTAAAACTATCCTAGTCCGAGGTTGTAGAGTAAACTTATCAAGGATTGTGTTTTTGTCAACTAAACTTGACAACTGACTTGAGATAGCAATATCAGTGGGTTCAACCGAGCAATGCTCTAACACAAGCTATAGTTCCGAAGAAGAGCTTGGTAGAGGGACAAAGCTTGGTAGAGGGACAAAGCTTTTGAAATGACAAAATGTTGGAAATTCATTAAAGCACATTTCCATATATGTCCGAAATACCTCACTTAGACTCATAACATTTGACTAATGAGATCTAATACTCTATCATTTTACATTAAAGAAAAATATATTTCATAAATGAAAAATATATTTCAGTAAATGTTTAGCTAAGAGCAATCAAAGCAAATAATACTCATAAGGTATATTAATTTGGATATTTCATTTAATTCGAAATATGGTGCTTACCAAATATGCTCCCTGGGAAAGAGCTCAATTCGAAAACGTGTCCTTTTTTCAAAAATCTCCTTAAGGTATTATTACTTCCAAATGTCGGCATCAACTTTGATAATGTCGACATCAGTTCCTACGCTTTGCTGGACAGGCCAGAACGATCCTAGGTGGAAGTGGGATCTGGTCCAACGTGGCTCAACGTTCCGCATAAATGTATCATGGCAGACGAGGACAAGCCTTTGTGTGTTAAGCTTACGTGAACACGTTGGTTCAATGGACATTCCGAATCACGCAAAAAGATATACCAATACAGTACAGTGCATGATTCATCGAGTAATAGCAAAATGTTGAATCTCCTAAATTCTCGATTCCAATAAAGATGATCATGTTAATGATATCCAAGAATTCAAATCAAAACATCAAATGACAAATCAAATGAATATTTGATCGAGTAGTATATCCATACGAAGATCTAATCACGTACATTATTGATCAGAAATCATGTGTCTACTAACTAGAGCGACGAACCATATTTCTGACTATGACTCAAACCAACTTAGTTGTACATTGAAGATGAACTAATTCAAACTTCAAACCGAGAAATCAAACTCATTAATTCCTTGAAGCACAAAGCCAAATGATAGAGTTTGAACTTCAAAAATACGCATTCTGAGATAACCAATTTTAGGTTTCGAAATCTACATACTGTTTGGCAGAAATTAAATTAAAGTTTAGGATCCTAAAGTTCATATATGACCAGAACCGAATTAAGGTTCCCAAATCAAGTTTCCACATAGCAAAACCAAAGTTAGGTTTCGAACTTTAGATTATGTTTTAACAAAACCTTGGTTAAGGTTTCGAAACAAGAAACACATATTAGTCTCGTCACAAATGTTTGGTGTCGAACTTGAGAGTCCGTGTGGTCAAGAGACGTTTCAGCATCACTTTTTTTTGTCCTTGACGCACAGGTTATATTTCCCAGTTCACATAAACCTTTGGTAAACCCCAGGGTCTTTTCGACCTTTTAGAACTCACATGGTCAAGACACATTGGTCTCGATTCTCAAGTCACTGTTAGCCAGCAAACATCGTTTCAAACTCATGTTCTCTCATTGGTCACATTTTATTTAGACCGAATAGCTCATGGATGCGAAAACTAAATTATGGTTTCGAAATCAAAGTTTAGTTTTACCAAAACCTACATTGAGGTTTCGAACTATGAAAATCCATAAGATAAGATAATCAAGAATATGGTTTCGAAATCTAAAAGTATGATATGGCGTACAAGATGTTCATATATCAAGAATCAAATAAATGATTCAGAACTTTAGTAATCAGAGCCAAACCATTATGTAGTATTCGAACTCAGAACAACAGTATATCGAGTCTACACAACATAAGTGTGAGTCACGATCTCTCATACATTTAGCTCATACAAGTGCGTGCTAATCAATCCGACAAAGTCAGACTAGGTAAGTAGAGACACAATAATGTGCTGGATTAAATCTCGTAATACCATCGAGACAACATCACAACTGATATATCCAACTCGAAGGTTTTAGGAAAAACCTTATATTACTTAGAGACGGAGAAGAAAATAAATCTCTAAGCAATATGGAACGTCATAACTTCAACAACAATATCGCAAGCGATAAAGCGGAGTTATATCTTAATAAACACTGATCACAAGTATTCAAGTCATAACGTAAAGCTTCTGTGGGGGCATAATTCGGACGAGCCACGTGTCACCATCCTAGAAGAAGAGCAAGACAACGCCTTATGAGCGCGAAGAGAGCCGAAGACTAAGACTACGAACCATGGACCACCGTTCGGAGATACCAACCTCGGCCCACCAATCCCTCCGAAGTAGTTACCCAAGCTTACCTCGAAGAATATACCAAGCCCGAAGAAGAAGTTCGTCGAAGAGATAAACCGACATACGAGAGCCGAAGTCACTTGAAGACGAGGCGCGCCGAAGGCCTCCTTTACTTGGTAGCTAAGATAATGGCATTTGTGTAATTATTGTGTAAATTTCCTCTATATAAAGGAAATATCTCCTAGGAGAGAGGGGATCTTCTTTTACTTTCTCTCTCTACCTCCTTCTCCTCTACTCATCTTCTTTCCCAAAAAACTAGATCTAGATTTAGAACTCTTCTCTAATGGAGATTTATGTACTCAAACACCAAGAAAGTAATAAATTCGTGATATGGGTCGCATCCATTGCACCTTGTATCTTCTCCTTACATTTGTACCTTGATTATTTGATTAGGGTTCATACTTGTGATTCAAATATCTAATGGCTGTAGAGTGTGGAGTCTATATGCAGATTTTACACTCGCACAG
>JAJJMA010064245.1:0-11217 GCA_023529015.1 Papaver nudicaule
AGAATAACTCGACACCATGAGTAATCGAGTTCAACTCTCTAAGAGCACTAAGTTTTGTGAAATAGGCTAATCAATGCAATGAACCACCATGAATGGCTCATTCAACAAAGGTTATATCCTACATATGACTCTCGAAGCTATCACCACCTCAATAATCATATTGTGCTACTTATGAATAGGTTCTTCAACTATTTCGTATCTCCAAACCTAGTTCTAGCAATAGATATTAACAAAATCTAACTCAATTGGCCACTTGAATCAAAAGATGTCTATCTTAGTGTAATACATCAATCATACACTCAAACACATAGTAGAATAGAATCGATGATGAATATGAATAAGTTTAACTCCATAATTAAGCAAATAACATGTCTTGCAATATAAAGACTACATCCTCAACCAATAAAAGAAATTTAGCTACTCATGTTGTTCTTGAAAGCAAAAGAAAACATAATTAAAGTGCTAGAAATCATAAAAACTCCCTTATGCAAAGCTCCAATCTTTCTCCCAAAGCTCCACCTCGAAATCCGTGCCCAAAACTAGCTTTTCCTCCGCCTCGGGAACTGTGCCAGGAGCTTTCTCCAAAACTCTGCGTGATATTCCTCCAAAAACGTCCTCCCGTAAAACTATTTATATACACCTTTTAAAAGTCACGAAATAGGAAATCTGTCTGATAACCTAACCAAAATATCCAACCCGATAAGCCCAGCGAAACCAACTGCCAAGCCCACCAAAGCAACACGGACCAGCCCATCTGCAACTCAAACCACTTGTCCGTCCCGGGAACCCGACAGACCTCTACACGCCACACGTGCACAAGTCACGTTCTCCATCTTCTTCGTCTTCTCGCCAGTAATACAGAACCAGAACCCGACGGCAGAATTTCCGTCATCCTCCCACAGACAGCTCCAATCACCTCCTCAATCAAAATCAAAGGATACCCAAGACGTAAATCCTCCTGAATTACCAATATCAACTGGTATCTTCACCCTCAATCACTATTGGTCACTCGTCGTAGCAGCAGCGACGCCATTAATGGCGACTGCCAATTCTTCCTGATTTGATCTTCTTTTCTGTGTTGTGGGCATGTAATAGCCCCAAACGACCATCCCTGAACCTTGTCTTAGTGTATTTTGAACCTTCATCTCTGCGAAATTGAAAATCCCCTGCCTGATTCCGACAGCAATTCTGAAAATTAGAATTTGGCCCTGTTTACGAATTGGGCCATACTTTGGGTGCCCCTTATCGTGTAGCACCGGTTGGGAATAACCAAGCGGCCCCTTCCATACTGTATGCCCTAAACTCAATTCTACAGAGGCCTCCAATAACTCATGTTTGCGACACTTTTGAGCTTGTATCCTTCTCGTGTTCAAGATCACCAACTCCATATGACTCCAAGTTGTGAATTGAGTCGTTTTTGCTTCATTTTATTAAATATGATTTCAAAATGCCTGCAAAATAGAAAATGGTTAAAATAAACAATGTATGAGGCTTAAGTCGACTAAAGTGTATGATTTAGGTACTCTTAAATAGGTGTTTTGCACACCTATCACCATCCCTTCGAGGAAGAAGGAGATCAACCACATGAATAATCTTATTCGAAGATAAGACATAAGGTTCAGCTGAGGCAGGGGTTGCAACAACAGAGGCAACCATGGCTGAGGCAGTGGTCGCAGCAGAAGAAGAAATCATCACCGAGGCAGAGGCAGGCACACTCGGCACATCAATATTTGGCTTGACAACGGCAACCTCCTCGATAGCTTCATCGGCAGGAGGCACATCAGCAACCTTCGACGAGAACAACTCGACAGGAGCAGTTGTTTTCATCTTCTTCTTCGACGGTTTCGATGGTGCCTTGCCTTGATGCGGTAAACCTACTTTGGACGATTTCTTAAAAACAAACTTCTTGCGAGGTCTAGCAACCTCGGTCTTCTCCTCGAACTCAAAGCCCACCAATTCATTCTCCACGCTCAAGCCACCCACAGATACATCATTTCCCTACAAATGAGAATCCGTTTTCCTCAGGAAACAAATAGTACTCCAGAAAATAAATCTTAAAAAATGCATTTGTTACCTGCTCCATAGTCTCCTCATCTGCTCGGGAACGCTTTAAGCTACTCGAAGCATCAGCAGAAATGCCTTTGCCCTTCCTTAAAACCTGGCGAGACAGCTCTCTCTTCTCGTCAGAAAAATGGATCGTAAACAGATGCCGAGTCGAGAACTCGTGTCCTATTTCAAACTCTGTCCGAGGAATGAAGCGACCTGCATCTTTCCAACCTCGAAGAATGGGACCCTCCAGAAGCACGGGTTCCTAATACCAGTCTTCGTCCATAGAGAATCTAAAGACCCTGGAATAATATTCACACCACCCTTCACAGTCCGAAAGCCGACTCCCCAAGGGGCAAACTCGTTGTCCAGAGTTAAGAATGATTCGTAATGCTGAAAGAAGTTTTTGGCAGTAAAGTAAAACTTCGTTGTAGAGTCAGCATGAGAGTTATCCTCGGAGCGGGAAACCCACTGATTGATAATACGAATAGAGCTACAAGTAAGCTGCATTACACCCCGAGGACTGGAAATTGAAAGGTAGACACGTGTCGAGGAAGATGAAACACTTAGAGTTTTCTTCTCCGAACCTCACCGATCTTCGGATAAGAAAAGATGCAAACTGTGGAGGGTAAAACACCCTCGGGACATGTGTCAAGATCAGAAGGACCAGGCCCTGCCAGAAGATGTCGCAACCATACTTCGAGATTGGCCTGCAGAGCCACCTCAATGGAAAGTTCGAAGATAGAAGACTCGCTTAGATCATCGAAGGATAAAAGCAGGAAGTCATCTTCGGAGGTCTCACCGAAGGAACCGCCTTACTCGACAAGATCTGACACCACCACGATTGGGTAGCTTGTCTTATTAGCTGTAAACCACCATCGACTCGGCCTATATAAGGCGAGCTCGAGAAACATTGTAAGGGTTGGATTTTTGGTGTAACCTAAGTTGTGAAGGGTGAGATTAGGTTAGCTTTCTCCTCTAAACCTCTAAGGATCATATCCATGTATTAGTTATCACAAGACTTAATGAATAATCGAGTTCTTATCCAGCATATACTCTTATGTATTATCTTCGATGTTGTTCTTATTGTCTTCGCACTATTATATGATTGAATGTTGTTAAGCATGATTATAGATCTGATGGCTGTTAGGTGTGAAGTATTTATGCAAAGTTTACACTCACACAGTTTGGCGCTAGAAACAGGGATTGATTAAAACAACTTAGGGTTTGCCTGTGATTTATGATTTTCAATTTTTTTGAGGAAATTTTTTCTAGGGTTTTCAAACTCTTCTTAAAAATCACATTTCCATCACATTTTTATCATTTTTCTGAGCTCCACCACCTTGGATGTCTAAAGATCTTCAAAGCTTTAGAACGTTCAAGGATTTTTGAGCAAATCATCAGTTCGATGAGATCAACGCTTCTACAGGGAATCCAAAGCCTTGAATCGAAGAGATCTGATCAACAGTAGAACAAACTCTTTCAAAAAAGAATCACAGCAAAACCCCAAGGAAAGAGTAGCTTCCACCTTGGATAAATCACTTTATTTCCAAAAAAAACACCCGTAAAATATGATGGTGAGAAAAGCAAACTAGGGGCATTTAGGGTTTTTATCTAGTCCATATTGAGGAACAAGCTTTGCAGTATTCATACTCAGGGTCCAGATTAGGAAAGTAGGCGCGTCTGCCAGGATCTCTTCATTTGGAAGGAAGATTCGGATAAGACAAAAAACAGTTGGGGTTTGGTCAGAACCGAGCATAACTAGCCCTGAAATTTCGCACGACATAATCTGTTACGCATACTAGGGCGCATGTCAGACTTAGGACTGCACCAGCCACTCAGGACCTCACAGGTTTTTTGTTTTCTACAGGTGATCACTATCAGCATGGCTTCAAAATCTTACCAAATACCGAAGCAAAGAGTCGGATCCTCGAGGCATGGCACGGGATCCTCGAGGCATGGCACGGGATCCTCGAGGCATGGCACGGGATCCTCGAGGCATAACAACAGATTTTCCACAAGCAAAGGACTATCACCAGAGGTAGATGCAAGTACAGTACATCACAGATAACAAGTAAACGAAGAGGAAGTGCAAATAGAAGATTTGGGGCCTGATGGAGAAGGATTTCCAGAAGGTGACGAACCACTTCAGCCACAAATTCAGGAAGAAAACGGAGAGAACAACGAAGACGACAGCGAGGAAGACATACTGAAGGAAGCAGTACCAACACCCCAACCCACAGAAGAAAACACCACGAGGGCTGCTCAATTCCAAAAATTGATTCAGAAGAACAAGAAAATAAGGAAACTAAAAAAGCAATTAGCAGAGACAACCAAGAAAGCTGCGGAGAAGTCATCATCAAACTACAAAGGGAGCAGCGAGGGAAACTCTCGCCCACAAACTGTATCACGATCCAGGGGACCTACAACGTCAAGAAGTCAAACCAAATTCAAGGGAAACGACCCCAAGGACCCTGAGATAGTGATCTCGAGCAGAAAAACCGAGCCCAGTATACGTCCGAGAGGGAACAACATACATTTAATATACGAAAATGAGCAGGCAAGGAAGAACGCCGAGACGCAAGCTCTACAACAAGTGATGATGGAACAAATCAAAGCGCTTCGAGCAGAGCTCTTCGATAATCGGATGCAACCGACTGACAAAATGAAGCTTACCCAAGCAATCAACGAAGTCAACCGTTCGCCACTAAGCCCCGAGCTCCTCGCTAAAGCCATCCCGGTAAAGTGCACCATGCCAATCTTTGCTTCAATCTTCGATGGGACGGGAGACCCAACTCTGCACATCAAAATGTATCTACGAGTATTCCTGGCTTATGCTGATAAAGACGAGGTGCTTTGCAAGTATTTTCCATCCAGCTTAAAAGGGGAAGCCTTGGCTTGGTATGACAACCTAACATCCAGTTCGATCCCGTCTTTCAAAGAGCTATCCAAAGTATTCATACTTCATTTCTGGTACAACAACTCATCAAAGCCAGGAGTAGAGAAATTGTTCAGCATTAGAGTCAGAACAGAAGAATCCATTAAAAGCTTGACAGACAGGTGGACTGCTCAGTGCGTCGAAGTGGGAAATGGAGCTTCGGAGAAAGACAAGGTGAGGGCATATCTAAATGCACTCGATAAGAACCATCCATTGTATGACAGACTCTTCTCCAAGAATGTGGAGACACTACAAGACCTCCGAAAGTACCAAAAGGAGAGAATCACACTGGACGAAATCAGGGAGCAATCGACCCAAGGGAGAGAAGCCATATCAAAACAGGTGCACTCCATAAACAACTTGTCACTCAAAAAGCGAGATCAAGCCACAAACCACCAGGCACGGGAATTTTCAAAGCGAGAGAGGCAGGACAATGCAGGAAGATATGGAAGCGAGGAAAAATTTGGTGACGGAAGATATCATGACAATAGGAAGTACAATGGCAGTAGATGCAGCGACTCTCGAAGGGAATTCGAAAACAGCGGTGCTCAAAGAGGACAGGAGGGAGGCAGAAAGTTCGGTGTACAAAGACCAGGTTTCCCTGCATTTCAAGATAGAAAGCTGCCAAAGCTGTGTGTAACCATCGAGGACGCTCTCTGAAGCATCGAGCAATCCGAATTGGCAGTCGAGATGAGATACCCGAGGAGCAGAGGAAACCAGCCAAAGCACACTCGAAACTCTAGGGATTACTGTCAATTCCATCAATTCTATGGGCACACAACAGAGAACTGCGTCACCGCGCAAGATCAAATCTACTTTTTTTATCTCAAAAGGAAAATCTAAGCACTTCCTTGAACTACCAAAGCCACCTCCAAATCATCCGCAACCAGAGGAGAAGAAGCACGAAGCGTACGTAATAACCATTGACCGAAGCATCCCAAGATTCGAGGACTGCAACTCCATAGTTCACGCAGATATCAGTGGACGAAATCTCGAAGGCATCCCCACTGATAGAATTCACAAAAGAGACTTTGAGGGAAAGGAAATACTAAGTGTAGCAATGAGAGGGAAGCTGGAAGAATGGCAGAGGCGCCTAGTTTTCTTTTCGGCAGCAGACATTCCCGATGAGGGAAGATTACACAATGATCCCTTAGTTATCACACTCCACATCGAGAAGACGGCGATGCCTAGAATACTCGTGGACCTAGGAAGTTCTGTAGACATACTCTTTGGAAGGACCTACGATAAGATGTTTGGAAAGGAAAGAGCCTTGGTGCCCTCTTCGTACAATGTCTATGGCTTCAACGGAAAACCCTCGATGCCCAGGGGAGAGTTGTCATTATTAATTCATGTTGGAAAGCTGGAACAGCCCACATCATTCTGTGTAGTTGACATAGACTCGCCTTACAATGCAATTGTGGGAAGACCTTGGCTTCACAGCATCCTAGGAGTGCCCTCTACCCTGCACAGAAGAATTCGGTTCCCAACGCCACTCGGAATCGCAGAAATCCTCGGTGACCCTACCGAAGCTCGTTTATGCAACGAAATCGATATCCAGGCGAGGGAACACTCGAGGAAGGATTCTCCAAGTGAAGCCAAACACCAAAGATAACAGAGTCCTGCATAGAAAAGTTCATAGCTGACGTTGAGGCTGGAATGGCCGACACTACCATGAGAAGCCCAATCGTCCACAAGCAAGGCACTCGACCTACCAGCAAAGGAAAAGGTCATCATACCGAGCACAAAGAGCAGTTCCTCATATCAAACAATAAAGCACTACCACCAAGCAAATCTGACAGCAAGGCTTGTTCGACTGACACCAGGAAAGATACTTCGGAGGAGCAATTTTGGGATGGGCCCTACGTCATCGAAAAAGTGCTCGGGAACAACACGTACAGCCTAGTCAATCTCGAAGGACAGAAGTTAAGCACCCCAGTTGAGGGGAAGCATCTGAAACACCTCGATTAGAACCACGTATGTAAGCAACGCATAAGAGATGTCAGTTTTAGAATGAGCAAATAAAAGAAGCAGCTTGGCCTGTTGTTAAAAAAAAATACATATTGTACTTGTCGAGGCACTATACCTCAATCCAAACTCCAGATCCTACTTGGTTAGGCGAAAGTCCTACCCGAATAGGCAAACCTCCAAAGGCTCTCATGCCATATAAAGCAAACAGGCCATGGCGCCATCTCCCCTAGTGCCTTGACGCAAATAAAATTAAAAGGCCTTAACGCCAAAGGCCCAGACGCCAAAAAACATAAAAAGACCTCGAATAGCAGGCACAGAGCTGATGATTATATAAGCCGTAAGGACCCTACGAGCTATATGACACAGTCCTCTACCCACAAGACACCCCGTTAGCGGTGGGTACTTTTCATCTAAGCTACCTAAGCTAATGAAACATTTGAACCCACCACCACACGACCATGAGGACCTCTCTTTCTGAGGCGTCGAGGGGACGATAAATGGGAATAACATCTACCTCTAAAGGTGGATGGAACCCCGAGGCAGCTGATTCGCTTGTATTCACGGGAATAGCAGGTGAATCACGCAGCCGAGGAACCTCCTCTAAAAATCGAAACATAGCCTCGAGGGGGGGCTAACGAGATACAGATGGGTCGAATTCTAGGCCGCGATAGGAGAATAGTACCATGTCTAAGCTCCAGCCTTGACCGGCACTCCCCCAATGAGCTACTTTATTATCAACGCGCATACATAGCAGTTACCCACCATCAGTCCACGGCTTTACTAGGGATCAATGGATTATCAGAACACCACCATGTTCTCTCGGAGGATACCCGACATCCTCGATAACCACCCAGTACTCTAAGGCAAAACTGGCACATATGGCCTCGATAGCCTTGTTGCTTTAAAACATCCAAGTAGCTAAAAGCCTTTGGGAAGGGTGATCCATATGCCCCCACTAGCTTGGTTTACTATCTCCCACATCGAAGTAAGCCCTGGAGTTGCACCCCGAGTACCCTTAGGAGCCTAGAGTATTGCAACAGCAACTTCGTGCTCGATTACGAAGTTCTCAGCAAATATATACAAATTAAAAAGGAAATCAAGCAAAAAGGCTTCTTTATAAAGATAGTCAACACATCATACAAAGCGCAAAAATATGGGAGATGCCAAGTACAAAAAATTCTTGTATCAGAAAACAAAAGGAAAAGCTAAAGACTCGCAGCTACACCACGGGAGAAACTTCACTAGATAACACAACGTGACGAGGGGAGGGATCTCCAAAGACTCTCATGTCATCCCAAAGCCCTCTCTCAGCCTCCATGTCATCTTCATAAGTTCGAAAGCCAGAGTGATCTTGTCTTGAAGGAGTGATTTCCCTCATGGGTTCAGACTCGCTTTCGCTCTCTTCACTATACGCGGCCGAAGATTCTTGAAACAAATAGTTGTTCCCTTTATCGAAGTTAACACCCACACCACCACCAGTGCTCGGCACTTGGGCGTCACCGAGATCCTGTGCGACATCATCAGCAGGGCTGCCAGTCTCTCAACTGAAACATCATCTTTCGGATCATCCTTGAGATCATCTTTCGGATCATCCTTGAGATCATATTTCGGATCACCCTTCGGATCATCCTTGGGATTGTTCTTTGGATCATCTTTCGAACCGTCCTCTGGATCATCTTTCGGATCATCCCTCGAGTCATCCTTGGGATCGTCTTTTGGATCATCCTTTGAATCACATCGGAATCATTCTTAGAATCACCCTCGGAGTCTCCCTTGGGATGACCTTCGGAGCCACCTGAGTGGCCATCATCGGAATCACCATCGCCATCGCCTTCATCATCATCAGGACCTTTGTCTTCAGGAATTTTCCCAAGCATCCCTCTCTTTCGCGGTTCATCCCTAGCTAACCTTACAAATACCTCTTGAGGAAGCAAGTATTCGTCGCCTGGAAGTATCGCGTCAGCATCCCTTGCACCAACAGCCCCATAGGTAGGAGGCTCAATACCGATGGCTCTAAAGAGCGACCGACCATGCATTCGACATGCCATGCTAGTAGCTAGGGAGGTAGTCAAAGCATATCGAGTAAGCAGTTCTTCGACAGCCTGCCCATGTCTTAACTGATGATTGACGAGGGCAAAACCAGTAACCATATTCCTAAGGTCCTGCTGGCACTTAAGGAGAAAATCTCGTTTGGCAGTCATTTCCTCAACACTCCTCTGCACATCCTCTGAGCGACGCTTACGTTCGAGATCTAGCTCTCGGGAAAGCCTGTTCACATCGGCAGTTCGACGTCGCTGTTCCTCGGACAACTCCTTCGACAATTGTTTTGCTCTCCTTTCAAACTCCAACTTTTGGTCGGCTTCGAGCACCAGCTGATTGACAGCTTCGTCCCTCGCGGATTCAGCGTCTGCAACTTTCTTCTGCAGGTTGGCTTCAATGCCTGTCAAATAACTGAAACAAGAAAAAGTTGAGATAACTGAAAAACGCAACAAACAACATCACAACAACTTGATCAGGGTTAGCACCCTACTTCCTTTAACAACCATGTACTCAGCAACCTCATGTTGGTTGGTAAAGCGAGGCTGGGTATCCCTTTTCCTAATATCTTCAGAAGAAGCCACCCCAAACTTAGCAAGTTCTAACCGATATTCATCGATCATTCGGGAAAGATGATCTTTCGAAGTTTTCGCCTTGGCAAGCTCCATGCTTATATCATTACAGCCCTTCTTCAAAGCAGCGTTCTCTGCAGTTAGATCATTATTGACGTTCTTCAACGCAGATGTCTGAACCTTCAAATTCCTAATATCCCGCTCCAAATTCTCTATCACCACTCTGCCAGAGGCGGTGACTGACTTCTCCCTAAGAGCAGCATCTCGCTCCCGAGATAGGCGCTCTACATCCAGCTGAAAAAAGTGATTCTCTCGGGCAATAATCCCACTCTTATTTTTCTCCTCTTCAAGAAGGCGCTCGGCCTTAACTCTTTTCCTCTTTTCCTCGGCAAGAAGGTCCTCAGCTTCACGCCTCTTCCTCTTATAGTAATCTCGGTCATCTAAGGCTTGATTTCTCTCTTTTATAAGCTTATCAATTTCAACTCGATGACCTCCATCGACAGAAGCACTATGCGAGGGCTTGCGACTCTCTCGAGAGTTGCTTAAAGCTAACTTAGCCTCGTGGAGTTTCTTCTTCCCTTCTTCTAACTCGGCTTTTTGGACATCAGTAAATTTTTCTCAGCATAAAATTGCAAGGAAAAATGCACACAAAGGATAACAAAATACATACCTATCAAATTCTTCCTCTCGCGAGCACTGCGAGTCTTTTCTTCGGCAAGCTCCTGTTGCATTAGGAAAAACTTCCTCTCGTGATACTCAGCCTCGCCATATTGATCAAAGGCATAGGCCAGAAGACCGAACTCATGATAATTACCCTGTGAAGAATACAAAGAGGCACCAAATACTCAGCCAGAAACTCAAAAAATATGACTATTCACACTTAAAGGAAAAAACAACGAACCATTTGAAGCATAGCGAGGTTCTCCTCATACGAAAAAGGCGGATGGCGAAGATCATACTCCATCCTGAGACGGTCACCTCCAAAAACAACGCCAAATTTCTTGCAAAACTCAGGATCCAAAGGGCACCCCAGGGGATCAGAGGCATGAGCATCAAAGCGAGATGAGATTTCTTTGGAAAAGTCACTCGGATTATGGTTCTCAAAAAGCACCCCCTTAAATCTCTTCGCAGTGTATGGTTGAGAGTGTTTGCTAGCAAAGCTAAGAGCAGGTGGAAATTTTGAACTACGAGGATAACTGATAACTAAATTCTTCGAAGGATCCATACTAACAGACGAGCCATCTGATGGGTGTCGAATCCGCACAAAATTAATACTCTTACTTCACTAAATATAAATTAAGCACAGTAGCAAGAATAAGTTCGTTCCACAGAGAGAGGTATGGTTTATTAGTTGTATTTGAAAACTTAAAAGTAACCAAAGGGGGGGTTGTTTGTTGTTTTAAAACTAAAAGCAAAATAAAGTAAAAGCAAGTAAATAAGACGCAAAGAATAGTTGAAAGTAATCAAGAGTGGAGAATATTGGTTAAGGGTTCATCTTTAATTGCTTAACATGCATATGAATAATATATGGAGTATCGACTAATTCTATCATCATCAAAAGCCCTAGAATACATCATCGCGAAAATATTCCGAAATTTCCTAATGTCATCACACACCATAACGATGAATGTGTGAATACTACGTAGAGAATAACTC
>JAJJMA010064258.1:0-10646 GCA_023529015.1 Papaver nudicaule
AGAAGGGATGAGACAAATTGGTTCCAAGTATCTCTCAGATGTGATTTCATAAATCACAATAGATATGGGAAAATTAAAGACTGTAGGAAAATTCTCTCTTGGGTTTCTGTTTTCAGGCGGTAATGGCGGTCAATCCTCTTCAGCTCCAGGCTCCTGCAATGCCTCTCTTCAACCCTCTGTAAACCCTACGAGTGGATCTTACTACCGGAGAAAGAATGTTGCGAAGCTTCAGTCAGATGCAATACTTACTGCCAATACGGGAACCCTTGCTGCTGTAACTGAGCTTCAATCTTCTGCTACCGATGTATCTGCAACATCACAGCCACACGTTTCAGCTGCAACATCTTCTCTACACGGTCTCAGGGCTCCTGCAACTACACAGATGGTTCCTGCAGCTGTCATTGTTGCTGAAACGTCTTTGGAAACAGCTACAATTCAACTTATTGCATGTACAACATGTTTGGGGAAGTCTCCTTTAACATTTTCTTCATGTGTTGTGTCTTCTCATGATTCGGAGGTTCTTCAATCACCTGCAAATCCCACAATGAACATTGTTACTTCCATGAAAACAACTCAACCATCTGCGAGCAGTAGTACGCGACTGGAAGTTACCAACACGACTGTTGATACAACTTCTCTTGGACCTGGTTTGCATGCTTCTACTTCAACAAGTAATATCCCCAACCATCCCGAGCACCACCCCCCCCCCCCCCCCATACAGGTAAGTTTCGATGCCCGTTGCATGGGTTTGATGGATGCAAGAATAATAATGACAGAGGTTACAACAAAGGTTCCTTGCTCACTCACTTACGTGATAAGCATTATCCTAATGAAGAGAGCAAAGAGAGGTGTCGCAACCTAATCCACAGCGATTTTAGCGTGTTCAAGGCGTGGGAGAGTATTTTACAGGGTATGCATATGTGGTTATGTTGTCCTTGCATGCAGACATTGGCTTGGAGCAAATCTTGCAGACATACCAGGGAAGGGATTCTCCGCCCTTGGAATGGAAAGCGTGCGCAATTCTTGGTGCATGGAATTCCTTGCCCTGCTCCGTTATTTGTTGTGGATAATGACGTCCCCGTTGACGAATGAGCTAACAGTGTCCTCAGTCTTGATCTTGAGTTGTTGGACCAAGTTCTTCAGAGCCAGATAGGTATTGTTGCCAGCATCCCTGCTAAATGAAAACTTCTCTTTGCCAAAACCTTTAATACTACCATTCAGAGGGTTGTTAACAATCCTAATGACGTCTCTCTGTGGGTTCAGTTGCTTCTTTTTCCTTTCTGCACTCTTCGAATTTACTTTCCCTAAAGTAGTTCTGAAGAGAAATCCGGCAACAGGAAAAAATTGCAGATTGCGGCTATACAGTTTGCCTTGCAAAAATGGTGTGAACCAAATTGTTGTGCCACCTTGCTTCAACGAGCATTGGAGGAGCAGTATGTTCTGCAAGAAGAGCGGCATAAGAACAAGAGGAATAATCAGGAGAAGACGCAAGAGGATCAAGAGGCAGTTAATATACGACTTTGTCGTAAGAATCTAAGTAATGGGCTATATACTGCTGCTATTCGTACCTTGACTTCCAGTGGAGTGGCCCCGTCTAATTCAGGGACCCTGGAAGAACTACAAGCCAAACACCCTCACGCAACTCCTCCTTTGATACCAACAGACCCCATAGCGCAACCATCCCTCATTGCATCTAAGGATTTGGTTCTGAACAAGCTGAAGAGTTTTCCTAAGGGGACCTCATGTGGGGGAGATGGCCTTCGTGCCCAACATCTAGTCGATGCTTTGAGTGGGTCTGCTGCTGCAGTGTCAGATGAGCTCATTAATTTCATTACTGAGTTGGTTAACATATGGCTTGCAGGTGGTTGTCCTTCTGCCTTAGGAGAGTTTGTTGCTTCAGATCCTTTTACTCCCTTGCTCAAGCCCGGGGGTGGTATACGTCCTATCGCTGTAGGTACTATTTGGAGACGCTTGGTCTCTAAAGTCGTCGCTTCTCATGTTGGTAAAGAAATGAAGAGCTACCTCAGTGACTTTCAGTTTGGGGTGAGGGTTCCCTGTGGGGATGAGACCATTCTTCATGCGGTCAACAGGCTTCTTGAGGCGAAGAGGGATTCAACGACTACGTCCATGCTCTTGGTTGACTTCTCTAATTCTTTCAATCTTGTAAGAAGGCCTGCAATGATTAGAGAGGTAAGGAAACACTATCCTTCTATCTCTAGGTGGGTAGAGTTCTGTTATGCGGCTTCTGCTAGACTATATTATATGGACAAGAATCTTTCGTCAGCCCAGGGAGTACAATAGTGGGATCCTCTAGGTCCCATGTTATTTTTTTTGACTCTTCACCCCTTGATACATAGAATTGCAGAGTCGTGCTCCTTGGACCTTCACGCATGGTATTTAGATAATGGGACCTTAGTTGGGGACACGCTGATGGTGGCTCAAGCCCTGGATATTATTCAGCAGGAAGGTGTTCCCTTGGGGTTGCATCTTAATGTCTCCAAGACTTAACTTTTTTGGCCTACGGTTGATAGCAGAGGGTTAGCTGAGGGCGTTTTCCCACCTCGTATATGCCGGCCAGCAGAGGGAGTTAAGTTGTTGGGAGGACCTGTTAGCCTGAACCCCCAGTTTTGCAAGAGTATGGTAGTTAGCAGAGTTCATAAGACCACGGGGCTAATTGATGTTATACAGAAGCTCAAAGATCCCCAAGGTTAGCTTTTATTGTTGAGGAACTGTTCTGGTGTCTCGAGTTTATACTTTGTTATGAGGACAACTAAGCCTGAGTACTTGGGAGAGGCACAGGTTCTTTTTGATAATCACCTCAAACAGTTTCTTAGACATCTTGTTACGGGTGATGGATCGGGTTTTGGTCTTCTGCAACATAGGCTCGCTACACTTCCCATCAAGTGTGGTTGATTAGGGGTCTACACCATGGAGGATATTATGCAGTATTGCTATCTGGCATCTTGCTTCCAAACAAGAGCTCAATAGGAAAACATTTTGAGGTTGTCTGGTGTGTCCTATTTGAGTCCCATCTTTGATCATGCACTTGCTCTATTCAAACAGGATGTGGTACTGAGAGTTCTTCATTATGCATTGATGATATTGCCCCCCTTTCTATGAGTTCCTTGGAAATCAAATACTTCGATGCAGTGAAGAAAGATCTACCTAATCGGTTTGTTATGACGGAGCAAGATTCAGCCCTATGGCAGAGCAATAGGATCAAGCACGCGCAAGATTGTTTGTTGGCCATTCCGATTGCCGGGCTTAATCAAAAACTTAGGTCTCGACATTTCAGAGCTATCTTGCGTTATAGGTTTGGGATCCCTCTTTTCGAGGAAGGAGACAGTTGCACCAGTTGTGGTCGGGAGATGGATATTTTTGGGGACCATGCCTTGCATTGCTCGAGCGGCATTGGTCTCAAGTATAGACATGACCTGGTTCGTGATACCTTTGCTGATCTTTGTTATCGTGCGGGTGTCCCAGCTAGGAAAGAGGTTGATTTGGAGTTCCTCTCAGATACCGGATTAGCTTTGAGACCTGCAAATGTCTTCGTGTATAACTGGGATAATGGGCATGATGTGTGTATGGATATCACAGTTGTTTCACCTTTTACAGGGGTTGGGGTGCGCGCTTTTGTTCTGGGCAAGGCAATTGATGATGATGTCGGTCGCAAAAAAGACAAATATTTAGAGAAGTGTACAGCTCAGGGTTTTGGTCTTGGTGTGATGGCTTTTTCCACTTTAGGGAGATGGGTAGTGATACCGTGGAGTTTCTGAAGAGATTGCGCAATTATATGGCTAGTCATGATGCGAATGTCACAGTGGGGGATTTTCTTTTCCATAAGATATGAGTTGTTCTTCAAAAAGGGATTTGAGCTCAGCTTGTTGCCAGGCTCCCATCCAATTCTTGTAAGCTTCTTTCAGTTGATGATGATTAATAAAAGTTAGCTTATTCAAAAAAAAAAAAAAAGGATTTTTGAGTTTCATGAACTCACACGTGTGAACGGACATACGTCATCGTTTGAGGTTATTGAACACGTGTTGTTCAGAAACGTTGAGATAAAAACAAGAACGCATCGTCTTCTTCCTCAACTTCTCAAACCTATTCATAAACCGCCGAGAGAACATACCCAACAGTTCTCAAAATTTTCTTCGTTCTTACTCATTTGTGAACGAAATCGAGAACCGTTTGATTTGATGAACTTCTTGCAAAATTTCAAGGGACGGATACTCTTCGTGTTTCAATTCCTTTTCGAGTAAGTTCTTTTTTTCTTCACGAGCATGTTTTCACGAACACGTAGAGGTAGAAAACATGTAGGAGAAAGTTCTAATGCTAGAAGAAATAGGAGACATGGTGATGATGATGCTAGTTTGTTGCTCCTTTACCTTTGGTTATCGTTACCGAACTGCAATATGATCACGAACAGAACATGTATTTGTTAATAATACTTGTCGTGATCACTATAATTTATGGCTTAATCGAGGTTTGATTTATGAACGGGTTTATGATAATACTGTTAATGAACGTGATTTTGTGAATTTCATGGGAGAAAGGGAATGGGGTAGAATTCACTATGCATCTCAAAGAGTATTTCCAAATGTTGTGAATCAATTTTATGCCAACATGCAGGGGTCTGATTATAAACACTGTCATTTCAAAACAGCTGTTGGAAATCAGTTTATCACTATTAACCGTGATGTGATAAATGCTTTTGTCAATTACCCATTGAGGCACACCTTTGCCATTCCCCAACTTGATGACATTCGTCCTGACCAACTTGACATCTCTGAAATCATACTCACAAGACATGTCCCATGGGATGGCGGAAAATTCCCTATTAAAAACATGTCATTCCATCTTAAGGTTTTTGGCAAGCTGGCTACTGCCAATATTATACCCAGCAACATGAACAGAGATGTATGGAGCAAAAACATGGCAGAGTTTGTTTATTATCTTATTGCAGGGACTAGGAAATTGACATCTGTGGACTCATCATTCGTCAGATGATCTCAATTCCCTTGAGTGACAACAGGAGGAGCTAGCTTTGGATTTCCTAGTCTTATTTGCAACATTGTCTCAAATATTGGTATTCCCATGTTTGGCTCTGCAGGAAAATTTCCAAAGCTGCTTGATCAAGGGTGCATCAACAAAATGTCAAGACCTGATCCAGTTCCTCTTCAAGTAAGAGAACCAGAACCTGCACCTATGCCGGCTCCTGCTCCTGCTGCAGGCAATGGAGATAATGTTGCTGCATTGCTTCTCAGAATCAGTCAACTTGAAAGAGAAAATGCAATCCTGCATAAACAGGTGAACAAAGCAACTGAACTATTTCCTGCACTTTCTGCAGTAATGATCAGAATTACTGAAGGTCACTCTTCTGATTCTGATGACTCTATCTTTGATATGAGTGATTAACTTGTGAGCACTGTTATATTTTTCTCTTTCACTGAATCTTTCTAAACATTTCGGGTTGTAATAACTTTGATCTATGTGCGTGGATTTGATACTTTATCATTCACTGAAAGATTCTATGTTATGTTTAATTAGTGTGTGATTCTAACCCTAATTACTTAACTCAAAAAGTATTGCTCAAACTTTTTGATGATTGCAATGCTTGATCTTAATTGATTATCTATATGAATGTATTGCATAAATCGTGAACTTGCTTTTCTAGCGATACCACCCGTTCGGGTAAAGCAGTTCATGAAGAACTATCAAAATCCATGCTTCTGACTCTTATGGCTAAGGGGAGACGATTTTGATAAAGAGAAACCTCGTAGGATACAATGTTGACCTCCGCTGGATTAAATGTTGTACCTTTAATTCTTAGTCCTACAACCATTAGGAAGGGGTAACCTTATGTTTTCTCTAAAGGCGATGGTTGACCGAAACTCTCTGAGAAAGTAGGAAGATTAAACCTTGAATTCCTATTTGACCGTAACTGGCTAGGGAAGAAAAACATAATTGCAATTTTACTTGTAAAATTGTACTTCACCCAAGAATTTATTCCAAATCCTTGCTTGGGAAGGTCGGCGCGTTGTTCCTTATGGAATGACACATTATGGGGGAGAGTTCTTTTGAACTTGTGCTTCATGGTAATATCTTTTTGGGGTGTGCGGCTGTTGAATATGTGAGAGAATTGCATCTTTTTTTATCTCTCGTTTCAGGTATGTTTACCTTTGTCTACATTGATTATTGATGTTTTATGAGGATTCCTATTTTTCTTTTTCTTTTGTCTGTTTTTGTGACAAAAAGGGGGAGAAATCTTGTAGTAAGGGGGAGTAAAATCTTTCTATCTACTACGACAATTGTCTACGGCATTGTCATAGGGGGAGTAAAGTCGATGTGCTTGCCATGTCAAAGCAAAAGTTAGTGTATTGAGTAAGGGGGAGAACACATCATATTGTGTAGTATCTTTAAGCATCGATGCAATATGCTTACAAGTTTTATATACTACTCAATTGCATAACAAACTTCTGTTGGACTATGTCCTTCTAAGAACCAAGATGTGTGGTATCTTTGAAGTTTGTTATCTCTACCTTGAATCTTCACTTGCAGGAACACTCTTATATGAAGACGTTGAAGATTACAAGAAGATCAAGTACATTATGGTTAAGGCTAAAAGATTTTACTTTTTGAATCCATATGTAAGATTGGTTTTGTCACTAAATTGACAAAGGGGGAGATTGTTAGAGCATTGCTCAGTTGATCCCACTGATGTTGCTATCTCAAGTCAGTTCTCAAGTTTAGATGACAAAAACACAATCCTTGATAAGTTTACTCTACAACTCGGACTAGGATAGTTTTAGGTAATCGAGACGAAGACCATTGAAGACGAAGACCGGAGCTTACTACTTGATAAATCATAACGTCCTGGCTAAAGGTTGGAAAGGTTTTTCCTTTCCATATTTCGTACTTACCATTCTATCATATCAATAGTCTATGATGTTGTTTATAAGATCCGAAGGTATTCTAGGATTCTTCGCCTTTGCATTTGTCACAACCGTGATAATATGTATAGGTAGAGTAAGTTGAATTGTCTCATAAAATGACCTCAACGGTGAACGCGTACATATGTTGCACAAGGTATTTCCAGAGAACGAGTGAGTCTATATGAACGCGTACATACGAGTTCAAGGTTTCTCCTGAACTCCAATAGACATCTCTGTAAACGCGTACACATAAGCCATGGAAAACTCTCAACTTCATATCATTGAGTTTTCGGTTCTGGAATGAGTAGTTCACGGACTTGTCATTACTTAGCCCATGGAATTCAACTACTTAATCCACGCGATGTTCAAACATGTTTTGGTCCAGAAAGTCGCAAACCTTCAATCAAGGTTGAGTCCTCTTTAACTATTGTCCTAGTCCAAAGTTAGAAGAAGATTGAGAATGGGTATTCAAGCTATGGACTTTCCTAGTTCCGGAACTTGCTTGAGCCTTACTCAAGGTTGCTTAACTTTTAAGCAAAGCCTCCCTTGGTGATCACTATAAATAGACGACCTTCTGCAATATACAATTCCAATCCTCTATACATCTGTGTATCCTTACATAAAGGTTGGTCGTCATCTCGAAGTCCTTTTGGACTACAACTATTGAAAATACTTCACTTGAGGATCGAGAAGCACAAGTCGGAAGTCAGATTCATGATCCTGTATCTTGGGTCGATTGAATTCTTTCAATCTTATCACGACCAAGATTTGATAGAAACTTCGTAAGGTAGATCTTGAATCGTAAACCCTAGAAGTTCCTTAACGCAAATTCACGAACTAGGTTTAATACTAAGTTCGTCAAGTGCTAGGAGGTAAAGTTGTTTAGGCTAGATCAATAAGCCCTATTCAGTAAATCAGATTTCCATTAACCTTGACTTTAAGTCTAAAGGAAATCACAATCGTATTCTTGTTTAATTACTTGGATACTTTTAGGCGTCATGTTAGAGGCAGGGTAGTGCTAGCCTTCACGAAGGGAAGTGGAGCAACTCCTAGGCCTGTAAAGGACGTTAGCTAGGGGAATCAAGTACGTAGGTTTCTGCGGAAGCCAAGAGACGTAGGAGCACATTGGTAGCTGAATTGCTTCTACTTGGTGATTCAATTAATTTTTGAGAAAAATTACAAAACACTGGCAGCTATACACAGACACCCTCTAACAGCCCAAAGGGTGCCTATTAGCTTGTAGACTAGAAGATTTACATTTGACTCTACTATCTACCTAAGACTGAAAAGATAAACATTTAGCACATCAGTCTTGCATGCTAGGGGAAGCATGGCTAACAAATACAAGAGGCATGTAAACATGCAACATAAAGTAGAAATAACTAAGAAAACCTAAGCATTTTCAGCAGAGTCCTCCACATGTTGAAGTTTTGCTGAACTTCTTGTTTGATGAATCTTCTTAGGTTCTGGATCACGAGGAGCTGCTACCTGATAGTCATTTTTGTTGACCTTGGATCGCGTAGACTTCGAGTTTAGATAACCCTTTCTAGCTCTCTCACTTCTAATTCGGATTTCCTCTTCTCTTTGCCTCGCACGCAACTCCAACTCCTCGTTTGCTTTCCTAGCATTAGTATTAGCTAGGATTATCTCAGCAACCTCCAACCTCCTTCTTCTGTCCTCCTCATCCTCGGATTGAACAGCAGCAGGTTGTTGGGATGTAGGTGCTGGTGGTTCCTGGTTACCCATGAGTGGTACCGTATCATCAACATCCAACCTCCTTCCCCTATCCTCCGTTGTTACTTCAATCACAGGTGAAGCAACAACAGTTGTAGGTGATAGTTGGTCCGCATAAATGTGTTCATCTTCATCAGATGAACCACCTTCAAGAGTTGGTGTAGGTTTAGAAGTCTTAGCCGTAGCTTGATTGTCACCAACCCTTCCATTTCCTGCACTGATTTGCTGCTCTGTATGGTCTGATTCCCCAGTAGACTATGTGTAAAGCCCCAAAGCAGCATCAAGTAGCGTCACACTAGGTGTAGAACCCGTGGTAACACCTTGATCCTGAATTACAAAACCCAACTGTGAATTCGTTGCTTCTGAAGAAGACGTATTGGCAGTGTTACCTGCCTCTCCATCAAGCCCAGAGAACCTGTTCTTCACCGGAATCGAGTATTCAGTTCGTGGATTATCTGCACTCTGTTTTCTGTGATCATCATGATCATGATCGTGATCATTCTCCTGATTGATCTTATCGATCTTACCTGAGAGTACAGTCTTTGTTCTAGCTGGAGAAGCAGTTGGTGATGCAAATTTAACATGCTTGGGCTGTTGAATTACACCAACCTTCCCTGCTTTCCTAGCCAAATGTTCCCGTAGAGATTCTTCAATGGCACGATTTAAATTTTCTTCATCTTCCTGCTGATGTTGAGCACCAGAAGAAGAGCTGCCTTTCTCATTGATAGAATCATTTTTAGGAATCCATACATCAATAGTAGCAGAATGAGTAGATTTCTTCTTTGCTCTGTTTTGTGAAACAGAGTTACTCTGTTTTGCTGCTGGTGTATTCCTCTGTTTCCTGAGAACAGAGGAACTCTGTTTTTTCCCGTCAGCGGTAGTATTCTGCATATTCAGCTCTCTACACTTGTTGACGTCATGACCAACCACCCTACAATGTTTGCAGAAGATAGCTGGCTCTGGAATCAGTACCTTTTGGCTGAAGGTTGTTTCTTTTGCCTTCACCGCGATCTCTGACTTGATTTCCTGTGAATAATCGATGTCGACCAACACAGTTGCCGGATAACGGAAGTCTAAATTTAGGGTTTGTGTAGCCACAGCTACAGGAGAACCCACTGCTTTCCCCATTGTTAATAGGGTTTCTTCCATCCAATATTGCATCTTTAGACCAGGGAATTGAACCCAGACCAAAGCATGAGTGTTCTTCACGCTGTTGGGATCAAACTCTGACGTCCAATCAAACACTAATAGATCCTGAGATCCCTTAGTTTTGTGATCGACAGTCCATGGTCCATCATATCTAATCTTTCTTTGGCTTTCTTCACAATCAGTTTTGATTAAGAAAAAACCCTTAGACATAGCAAAGAACTTGATTTTATCGGAATCTAAACCCCATAGTTGATGTAGCTCGTTCTTCACATCCATAAAGCTCAACCCATTGAAATCTAGACGACCAAATAGGCAGAGACTGAAGTAGTTAACACCCTTATCATAGAAATCAGATACATCCACGAGTTTGTTGCCCAGGAGATCTGATTGAGCTGATGGTAAGGCTGCGACATTGATTTTCGATGGTCTGAGGTTGTTTTTGACGCTGAATAACTCTAACCACGATTTCTTCTTCACACCCCCGACTGTATCAGGGTTGTTTGGTGTTGTTTGCTTGTTTCCAGTAGCTGAATTGCTTGTAGGGTTAATCCAGTCTCGATACATTCCAGTCCGAAGTCTGAGAGTAGGCTCGCGTCTCTATTCGGTTAATACTGAGGGTGTTCACATCTGGACGAGGTCCCGGGGTTTTTCTACTGGTTTGCAGTTTCCTCGTCAACAAAATTCTGGTGTCTTGCATTACTTTTCCCTTCCGCATTATATTGTCTCTGATCTATGTAATTGAAGTAACTGCAAGTTTGTTGATTCATAACCTTTGAGTGAATCCATCTCTATTGAGATCTACGAGACCTACGTTCTTGTTAGGGTTCGGTT
>JAJJMA010064266.1:0-10477 GCA_023529015.1 Papaver nudicaule
ACACTGTTTAACCCATTTAACAGTTGCCGTTAGAACCGTGTTTTTCGGCAGTGCCGAAAATTTTTCGGCAGTTTGAATGAGGACAAAATAGCGCGAATAGACTAAAATACCCTTTAAAACCATGAGATTACCAAAATACCCTCCACTAATCCTAATCTTAACCCAACCCAAAAATTCTCCTAATCTATTTCAGTTTTCTTCTTCTTCCCCACCACTGCCGAAAAAAACAACTTTTTTTTCCCTCTTTTTTCTTTCGTTTAAACGACGAATTCATCGACGAATTCATCGACGATTAACGAAATTTCTCCGTCGATTAAATGGCGCCGAAAGCGTCGAAGAAATTAATCCTTAAAGTCTCCAATAAACCCAAGGATGCATCATCGAATCGAAACGAAGAAGAACAAGAGTACACCGGTGAAGGAAGTAGCCAAATCGATGCTACCGGAGAGGAAACCCCCCCAATACCACCCGAAATGCGTTATAGAAGGTGATTTCAGCAACCCCTATTGAATTATTTGAGTTTCCTTGATAAACATACATCGAATCGATGATTTTATCTTCCATTAATGTTGAATTTTTCGAACCCAGAGAGAATTTCGGCCTAGACAGAGTTTTAGATCCTAAGCCGAAATTATTTCGGCTTGGAGAAATTCAGATTTGTCTAGGCCGAAATTTCAGATAGGTGATAGCTGGAAGTTTGTTTTTCGGCCTAGAAATAATTCTAGATCTTAAGCCGAAATAGTTTCGGCTTTGAGAAATTCAAATATTTCTAGGCCGAAAATTCAGATTAGGTGGTAGCTGGCACTTGGTTTTTCGGCCCAGGCGATAGAATATCTCTCTAGGCCGAAACTATCAGCATAGCTGCCATTTTCATCTAGTATTTTCGGCCCAGATAAACATATTATCGTGTAGGCCGAAATTGTTTCTGTGTAGCATGTTTAGATGTTTTCCATCCTAATTACATTGTGTTTTATCGATGAATGTTTCAATGATGGATGTTTTTATGATACCACAGGGGAATAAGAGGGGAAGTTACTCCCGTTGTAAATGCACCAACACTAGACGCCCGAGTCGGCCAGAAAAAAATATCGGCTTCTGCAAGGGCTAAGGGTACAGCCCCGGTAGCGGCTGAGGACGATGATTTGTTGCGGGCATTTCTTCCCAGAGGGGGGCCTGTCATCCAAGAACCAGGAGACATGCCAAGAAGAGTTGATAGAGAGGAGGAAAGCGAAGATGAGAACGTTTACGCAAATGATGACGCTAGGAGAAAAGGAAAGAAACCAAGGATACCAAAAAAAAAGGCAAACAGAAAGAAAAACACTTCTACTTCTGTAGAAGAAGAAGGAGAAGGCAAAAAAGAAAGAGCAAAAGGCACACATGTTCCTACGGACGATAAGTTCCTTGTTCAAGATGACGAACCCGACATCGGTCTTCCTCGAGATGGAGGACAAGTGCTCATTGGCTACCAGCAGTCTTGGGCATCAGTCATCTATCGGATGAAGGTATTTGCCTAAACCTTGGTTGTTGTTTTCATTATGTCTTCTTCGCGATAACTAAGTCGTTTTGGATTAATTAAAACGATGATTTTGTAGGATCACAAAGATGCAGTCCGGCTTTTGAGAAATCAAAGCGCGGCTGTTTGGGACATCAATGAAGAATTACAACCCATCCAAGATTTGGTTAGACAATCGGGCCTATACCCAGCGGTCATCCATAGACAGAAAGAGTATGACATGGTGACATGCTCCGCTATGGTGGAAAGGTTTCATCCAGAGGTGTATACCTTTCAGTTTCCCAAATATGAGGTGGGATTCACTTTAGATGATCCTGAGAAGATTCTTGGTCTTGCGGTCGATGGGGTGAACCCGTGTGCCGAGTATGCGTCGAAGGATTGGGACCAACTAAAAGCTTTGGCCCTAGAGGTTCTTGGTTGGGATTCAGCGAAGACCACTTTCGAGTTCGAAGCGTCCGTGGCCGAGAATCAAGATCGTCATAAAGTTAAGAAGGGCTCCAAGATCAAGTTGGCTAAATTGAAGGCCGAGTTCGGGGGAACCAAGAAAAGAGAACTAAAAAGACAAGAAGACATAAGCAAAGGAGTAGAGCCCGGGCCCCCCGTGGACCCTAACCACTATAAGTACCATGCAGGTGCGTATTTGTTGTACACTCTTGGAGCTGTTTTATTTCCTGACAACACTGGAAACAAGGTGAACGCGCATTTTCTCCAATGGTTGAGTCCGTTGGAGAAAACAAGGAAGTACGCTTGGGGTACGGCAACTCTGGCTTACCTTCTTGATGGCCTGTCAGTTGCCTCTAGGCGGCATCCGGTTAATCTAAGGGGAAATTTCAGCTTGCTCCAGGTAATCGTCGGCTTACATTACCCCTTGAATTCAATTTCCTGCATACACAGGGTCATTTTCGGCTTAGGATTCACCTTACATTTATGAGCCGACATAGTTTCGGCTCTGAGTGTTGTATATGTATCTGGGCCGACACTGTTTCGGCTCTGAGTTTTGTGTATTTGTCTGGGCCGAAAACATTTCGGCTGTGAGTTTTGTATATTCTCTGGGCCGAAATTGTCACTGTTACTACCGTGTTGGCATAAACCCTAACATGCTGAGGTTTAATTTTATCGTGTTTTGTGTTTAGGCTTTTGCATATGATCATTTTAAAAGCTTGGTTCCAAAGTCGGATGACCCTACGCAGATGCCAATAGATCCTGAATGGGCGGAAGGTATGCCTACCGGAGGAAAGTGGGTTTTCAAGAAACCAAGGGAAAAGGGTAAGGTTGAGAAATTGATAGAAGTCAGGAAGAATATGGACAATTTCGACTTTGAAGATGTTGAATTCAACCCGTACAATATTGTCCAAGAGGAAGGAACGGAGGAAGTGCCATCAACCTCACTCGCAACCTACTACGGACCAATTTGGTACCCAGGAGGGAAACTTATATACGACCCAAGACGGATTCTTCGACAAATGGGAATTATACAAAATGTTCCGAGAGATGAAGGTAATAAGTATAAGTTGGCGCCTCTAGGTCGTTCTTCGAATGCAACACAAAGCACTTTCGGAAACTGGATCCCCACATTTCACCCGGCACCGGACTATCAAACGTGGACAGATCGTTATAAAAACCTACTTCCTGCAACGGTTCACCCGTTGGACCCCGCTCTTTTCGATGAGGGCAGTTACTTGAAAATTGTAGGTAACGATGAGGAGCAAGAGGGGAGATATGCAGACTGGTATGCCCAACAATCTCATCCTTTAGTCATTAACCGGGCTCAACAAGAAATTGCGGATGCCGAAGAAGCTGAGAGGATTGCAGACGAAGCTGAGAGGGAGGCTCAGAGGCAGGCTGCTCTAGGTAACATCAAGGGTCCCTCGACTGCGGGAGAATGGAAGAAGATGTGTATGACCATGGTAAGTGTTTTCAACTGATTTTGTAAGTGTTTTATCTTTTTTAATGTTAAGAAATATCTAACTAATATTGTTATTTGCATGGCAATAGGTCAAGCAAGGAACCGCTCTTTTGAAAAAAGTGGGTGAAAAAATCAGGTGCAAAAAGGGAGGACTATCGGTGCAAGAGCAAGAAAAGTGCGTCGCGGATTTGACCAAAATCTTTGAAAAGGGTGAAGCTTCTCTTCGGGTGGAGGAGGCCCCAAAGAAGACCAAGAGGAGTCGGCAAGAAGACGAAGGTACGAGTGGAGGCAATGGAGAAGATGGTCGTGGTGGAGGAAAAAACAAGAGAGGTCGTTAATTAGTATTTCAAAACAGTGATGGCTTATGGTTTTATTTTTAAGTACATTTGAATCGTTTAGGTTTCACTCTTTAAGTACATTTGAATCACTTATGTTCTTATGTTAAGTACAATGGCGTGTTTTAATATATATATGTCTCTGTATGGTGTGTTTTGCATATAAGCTCTCTTGCGTGTTCATCATTTGCCAATGACAGAGTCAGTTTCGGCTCTGAAGGCATGTTAACACCCTGGGCCGAAAAGGTTTCGGCCCATGAACATGTTTCCATACCTAAGCCGAAACTATTTCGTCTTACGTTATTCCATGTCGGCTGAGCCGAAACTGATCCAAGGCTTATTATATTAGAAATCAATTTTATTTTTTCTACTTCTCTTCTACTTCTACTACTCCCTTACAACTAAAAAAGAAAAAAGAACCTAAAGAAGAAACAAGACCCCAAAAAAAAAATCATAAACCCTCAATCAAAAAATAACGACTAGTAACACTCACCAAATCAGAACATTGGCATGGAAAGTGTGATTAGCAAACCCCATTCTGAAGTTGAAAACCTAAGAGCTCAACTAGAAGAATCAATCCCCCCAAATGAAGATCAATCGGAGCAAGAACAACTCGGGATGCGTCAAGGAAGGTATTATACAGATACCCATCCACTTATTTGTGTGTTTGATTGATATACTAGTTTAAACACAAGATTTTCATGTGTTATTTACGTGCCCAGAAATTTTTTCGGCCCATAGATGTAATCAAAACACCCAGCCGACACTAAAGCACTTTATTGATAACTATAAGGATTATTTTCGGCCCAAACATTCCAGGAAAGTCTGGGCCGAAATTTTTTCTTATTTCCAGCCCCTTCCACGTGGATACTTCAATTTCGGCTCAAGTAGGTATTGATAAATGTAAGCCGAAAATTTGCCTGTCTTACTTGTATTGATATTTGCAACAGCGAGTCCCTTGCAATTGTTGTTTATGAACCTCCCCCACCACCAATTCGTGAGGATGATCCAAGAGTGATTGAAACACGACGTCAAAGGGATGAACACATTGATCCCCCTCTTCCACGACCACAACATTTGCGTGGGGAATATGCTCCTGGCCTGCGTAGGGATTATCGTGATTTTCTTCCTCAGCAAGTCGAAAGATTTGTCGATCATGATGAATGGCAAGCAAATGTACCTCGTAATCTTAAAAGAAAGAGGGTTGGTGAGGGTGTGGAAATTTTTCCTTGTGGTTGTACACTTTGCGTTGAAGTTGCACGTCTCCGTCCACTTGTTGAGGCCAATGGCGGACCGAGCTGGGAACTAATCCGCAGCCGAACACGGTTTGGAACTGGTTTCACTGGTTGAGTATTATTAAGTGTTTTGGTATTGTTCTTCTTTTATGTTATGGGCAGACTTAAACATCCTTTGATGGTGAGCCAATTGTATCGTTGAATTGTTATTTTGTTAGTTAAACTTTATGTTATGGGCAAACTTAAATACTATCATTTGGATGTGTACTGTTTAGATGCTCAACCTATATTTCGGCTTACGTTATTTCATGGCATGAGTGCCGATATTATTTCGGCTTACGTTATTTCATGTCGGCTGAGCCGAATCTATTTCGGCTTGCCTTTCCCTTCCTTTGTATGAGCCGAAATTTGTTCTGTAAAGTTCCAACGGTAGTATTTTCGAAAAAATAGCCGTTGGGGCTTGTTGTCTATATAATTCAAACCCATCCCAAACTCACTTGCAACCAAATTTCTATTCTAAATCTCTACTCCATAAAATGTCTCAACCTTCTTCATCCTCTTCTTCTCCTCCAAATAAAAATAAAAAGAACATAACAAAGGAGATAATTGATAACTACTACTACAAAAAACCTTCATCTTCATCTCCTCCTCTATTCACTCCACCTCCATTTAAGAGATGGTATCCATCTCCTCCTAGACACTATGGAAACCCAATTGTCAAGCGATGCAAAACTTCATCCGCATCCAAATCTTCATCCGGTTCTAAACAACACAAGAATCCTCTAGACTCCCTACCCGATGCGCCTAAACCCCGTCCTAAATTTACGTGCGGTGAAGATATTTGTCTTTGTGGCAATCTTATGTTGTTGTATCCAACTCCGAACGAAATCAAAGGCCTTCGTTATGGAGTGAATTGGTCAAGTTTGTGGTTTTATGTCCAACGAAACTTCAACGAAAAAACTCCCCGAAAAGTGGTGCGAGATGTGAATGCGTTGTCGGCGCGATGGAGCAAAATACACAAAAAGGTTCAAGAATTCATGCACTTGGGGAGACTAGTCCGAGCTCAAATTCAAGATGAGAACGAGGAAGAAAATGTGGCTAGGACTTTGAAGGAATGGCACCAATGGAAAGGGAAACACTTCAAGTACGAACAACACTACCATCTCATCAAGGATTTTCTCGTATCAAGATATTTGAATTGAGTTAGTTACCTCTTAATTAATACGGTTCTATCATTATGCTTTGATTATGTAATATGGGGTTATCATTAATGTAATGCTTTTATTTTATGAATGATGAATTTGGTATTTTAGAAACCGGCATAATACTTAATATTTAAAACTAAAGAGTTCGTCTTACAACACATATAACAAAGCCAAGCCGAAACACAGAATAAATTTCGGCTTGTAACCACAAAACAAGCCATCTGCCGAAACAGTTTCGGCGCCCCCGCAAAAAAAGTGTCTGAGCCGAAACTATAACATGGTTTGCATGGCAGAAATATGTAGTTTCGGCTCAGACAGTATAACAGCATGCTGAGCCGAAATTTTCACTGTCCATCTCGACAACACCATTGAGAGCCTACATCCATTTCTTCAAGTCCTACGTTCAAGTCCGGGATCCAATCTTTGTCTTCTTCAATTGCTACGTTCAAATCCGGCACTTCTTCAATTATTTGAACCTCGTCATCCATTATTTGAAGGGCTTCTTGCATGTCTTGCATATCCTCAAAATCTTCATAGTCACTCAAATTAATGCGGCTTTCACGTGCAACTTTAATGGTTTGCGCCTTCCACATCGCCATTTCCCCGGAGTAATCTTCACACCAATCACCCGAGTAGTTGGGGTCGTAGCCCGGCCAATATGCACTATACGACAATGGAGGTATTGGGCAACCCCACTTGAGCTTGAGACCGATGAAATGATTCTTTTCAACAAAGGCAATAAAAACCCTTCTACCCCTCAAAACTTCATCACAAGGAACTCCCGGAGGTGCATAAGTTTCGCTAAAAGCAACGGAGAAATTGTGGACGACGCAATAAAATGTCTGCGCGATGAGGAAACCACAAATGGGAAACTTCATCCAATAATCCCTTGTAAGCACATCACTACCTAGTAGACGCTTTCTCATATTCTCATACTCCTCATGTACTCCTTCGTCGCCTTTATCCCCACCTCTCAACATTGTGTAGTAAAAAGAACGGTTGCGTTCCAAAGTTTCGCACATCTTCTCGCGAATATACATGCACACGTCCCCCTTGTGCCTATCCTCCAAATCAAAAGGTCCTAATTGCTTCGCCACAACGTGAAAACCACAATTTCCATCTTTTGGGACATCTTCTATTCTCTCAATATGGTTGTGGATGATAGGTGGAAGCCAATCCAAATAGTCGTCTTCCTTGATGTCTATCTTCGCCAAAATGCCTTTCCCTTTCTTTGCTAAAGTACTTTGTTGTTGTGGAAGTGTTGAAGGGCCACTTATGCGACTTTTCTTACTTGGATTACTACCACTTACCTTCATCCCCGCGGGCTTCGATAAAATGCCTTTCCCTTTCTTTGCTAAAGTACTTTGTTGTTGAGGAAGTGTTGAAGGACCACTCGATGAAGCTCCATCCCTAGTTGAACGACTTCTCTTGCTTGGATTACTATCACTTACCTTTATCCCCTCCTTCGCCAATGCTTTTCTTTCCTCGTCATACTTTGCTTGGACGTGTTCAACTCCGGATAGATCTCTACCCGTTGAAGCTCCATGCCTAGTTGACAATAAAAAGGAGTTGAGCTTCCGTTGCATCTTTTTCGTAACCTTGGTACTTTGCCTACCCTTTTCGTCTCCTTCAATCGGTTCCAAAACATCGGCAATGGTATATTGTTGCAAAAGTGGCTTCAAACCATCCATTATCCTTTGCTTTTCGATACCATTCATGTAATCAAACTTCTCCATTAGAATTCTTCCAAATAGTGTGGCCCCAAACCCTTCCGCTACGCGATCGGTAGGACGAGGATGAAAACTCAATTGCTTCCAATGAGGATCTATAGCATCCAAAGGTATCACTTTATCCTTATACCCGGCACACATATGTGGACATGGAAGTCCCATTGTTGTCTTTATCGGACAAGTACAATTTGCTCTTGGCCTATACTTATGCTTCACCGCCAATGCCACTTGCTCCATCACCAACTTAATACACAAATGGGAGACATTCAAACTTAAATGCCTTATCCATGTACAATCCTTCCCACCGAGAAGAGGGTCTTCGAACTTGCACACTTGGAGAAGACTTCTTTCGAACTTCGTATTGATGTTTATAATATCACTTCTATGATACTCACGTATAGCATCAAACACGGTGACAAAGGTGTCACGACATCCAAAAAGATTTACCTTCAACCGGTGGTGAGCCGACTCACACATACTTGTTGCTTGGTTGTCGAAGTGTTTAATCTTGTTCGTAAACATATGCACGAACTTTTCCCGGTGCTTCAATACTTTATTTAAGTAGGGCATGATTTCCGGGTACTTGGTTTCTCCCCAATGATCAACCAAACGTTGGTAATTCCGGTTGTAAATCGCCAAGGTTTCGGAAAAAACCAATGCTTCCCAATGTGTCATGAATAATGCGTACTTCTCTTGCTTGTCGGCATAATCCAAAAGGAACTCTTCTTTCTTGGCTTCTCGCACTACCGCCGGTAACTTTGAAATCTTCTCTAGTTCACTTATCTTCTTGAAAGATTGAATAATCGGATGACATTTCTTCTCCACATTCTTAGCTATGTGAAACGTACAAAGAAAGTTAACGGCGCCGGGAAATACCTTTGTTATAGCCCACATCAATGCACTCTCGTTGTCGGTTACTATCACCCTTGGAAGCTCTTCCTCGTATAGAGATTTAACTCTCTCTAACGCCCATTTGTAACTTGCCTTCTTCTCGTCTCTCATGAAAACGAAAGCCACGGTGAAGGGTGACTTCGTCGAGGTATGGCCAACAACGTTCAACAATGGCATCTTGTACTTATTAGTCTTATAAGTACAATCCATAATAAGAACTTGTGGAAAGCATAGAGCCAATTTGAGACAATCCGGATCGGCAATTAATAGGTGAGTGACTTGTCTAAACTCATCCAATTTAACATCCGTGGTGTAACCATTCGCCCTTGCCACTTGAAACAATTGTTGCATCACATTCCTTCCTTGTGTATCTCTAATTTTTATTTGCATCCTTGCGTTGTAGATGGTTTGCCGTGTTGACATGTTGCTTGGATCGTCCAACTTCAACTTGGTAAGAATCTTGCTTACTCCAATTCTTGCTTTAGACAAGCGTTCAACTTGCAACTTTTCATGGGGTTTAAGCCTTCCAATCGTGGGGTGTCCGTGAAAATCAAATGGCCGTGGATGGTTATGACGACAATCCATGGTAGCGTTCATCACCCAATGCTTTTCATTCCCCAAAAAGTTGAAAACTAGCTGGAAAGGACATTCTATCTTCCTTGTTTTAGACTTATAAGGGATCCGGGATGAGGTCTTCACATACACATAACCCTTCTTGGATTTATTTATATCTTTTCCGCTTCTCTCACAAACCATCACCAAACGGTTTTTACAAGTATATCTACCGATTACAACTGCGCACATTAGTTCTCTTGCTTGTTTCTTAACCCAGGCAATGACTTCTTCCCTTGAATACCACGTCTACATTTGTAAGAAAATAAAGTATTAGTTAGATATTATTTTGTAGGAAATAGACTAAGAAAATAAAACTATTAGTTACCTACCAATCCAATTCCCTTCAAATATTCCTCTCTAGTATCTTCGTGAATGGGCCGAGAGAAGAGGTCTTGATTTACATGGTTTGCGAGTGCGACCTATAAAAAAAAAGCGAAAGTTAGAATAAATTTCGGCTCACACGATAAACTACTATTCTCAGCCGAAACTGTTTCGGCTTTCATTCTGTTCACGAAACGTTGAGCCGAAATTGTCTCTGTGGTTTCCATATATCTTCAAAAAATTTACCTAGATTCGGCTCAGACATTGAAATTATTGTATGGGCCGAAAAAGAGGATATTTCTCAGAAATATACAGGTGGTTTCGGCGCAGTTCAGATCTGAAAAAGCTCAGCCGATACAATTTCGGCTTGCTCAGTTTTCAAATTGTCCTAGCCGAAAATCTTTCTGGGCACGCAAAATACTCAAAAAATTCTCATCTTTTCATGGATTCGAGCTATAGAAATGAGTATAGACAAGATTTATAAGAATACCTGTGCATTAGAAGGATTGGGTTCATCATAAATCGGCTCATCATTCACATTTGGCTCATAAAATTCATCTTCATCTTCAAAAAGAGGTCCTCCAAGAGATGAAGAATCAACCATTAAACGATTGTTGTTGTTGTTGTTGTTGTTGTTGTTGTTGCGAGGAAGTAATATGAAAGGATTATCCATCTCAGAATCACTTGATTCACTCATGTTTAACCACAAAGATCACAAATCTCACC
>JAJJMA010064267.1:0-12095 GCA_023529015.1 Papaver nudicaule
TTCTAGTAAGACGTGTTTAAATTTAGAAACACTGCAAGTACACAAAAGCTTACCATGCTTTGAGAGCCTAATCATCCTCTGAAACCATGTCTTCGGACCATCAACGTAGTTCATCTCATCCCTTATTTCATGAGTTGTGATCTACGAACAACCAAAAATAACGCAAATAAACCACTCCGCCAATGTGAGTTGAATGAAAATAAATATAGGTAGCTAGTAATCAAACAATTGCTTACCCTAGGAAGGTCTGAGATGGCATCCGCAAGAACCAAAGCCTTCAGCAGTTTGTTATTGTCACCCATAACAAGATTTTGCTACACAAATCAACCAGAAGCAGATGTTTAGATGAACAAATACATTTTTAACAGTTCTGAGCACGAAAATTACATACATACCTTGAATTTTATGGGGGTAACCCCACGACCGATAGCCTTGTGTGTAGGTACTGGAAACTGGGGTAGTGTCTGCAATACAAAAAGTTCCATATAAATGCATTTGATAAAACTCCCGGCTACCAATAAGACAAGACAATATACCAAAAAGGATATGTATGTGACCTGGAACGTAAGGTCTTTTCTCACGGTATAGTATGCGTCTCTAACATCTGTGACAAAAATTATACATCAGCAAAATAAACATCACAAATATAAAAAGTGCACTTGATTTAGATAGATGGTTAGATTATTTGTGTCACTAACCTGCGTAGGTAATTTCAAGTGATTCTATGCCTGTCCTCATCCTCTCCACTTTTATTCTGGTGGTTTTGATCATAATACCCGAATCTCTTGACTTGCTTTTACCTACTTCGTTCACTTTAGGAATAACTCGTACAACTTTGATGTATTGGTAACTCTTTTTCCAACACCACCTCCCATATCTTTCACAATAAAAATGAAGAGAATATGTTTTTTTTCATCTAACTCTTAATGTTTACGGCGGATTATCATGAAGTTAAACTCTTAAGCTTTTCGTTTTTTACCTAGGGTTTTTTCTTTGTTATACTTGTCATGTTAGGTTTGTATATTGGCCCAGGTAAGAAAGCCTGACCCTATTATTTAATGGGCAGGGCCGTGTGGGCAGGGACCAATTATGTGGTTACTTAATATTTTCTATGTACCTAATAGATAAGGGCAGTTTATGATTCATTTTGTTTGGCACCAGTACACTTACATTTCGAATCCGAAATACATGTTCAATGTCTCGTTTTTGCTACAATTTCTTGATATCTAAATCTAAGATGTTCCAAAGGAAAACCCAAGCGAAACAATATTCAGTTTGCACTTCATTGACACAGGGAGTTAGGGAATTCATCGAAGCAAAAACGTGCGTCAACCACCACTCCTATATGCTATTTCAACTTATTGGAACAAATGGTATTTTCCAAATTTGAAGTGATGCCCTGATGTCGGAAAGAACTGTGAACTGTGATGCCTGTTCTTTATTGATGCCATGTTTGTTTGTGCAGTAGCTGTCTATGCCCATGCCAAATTAAATGAAGTAGACTAGGAACCATGGAGACTTCGCAATCATGAATTTCCCCAAGGTATTAGAAGAGATAGATATTAAAATCGTTTTCCAAGCTTTTACATCATCGATCTCAAATTTTACATCATGTTTGAGATAGACAATAGCTACAATGCTAATTGAATTCCAGTTCTTAGATCACTAGTATATACTTATACTTATAAATGTTAACCGTGGAACATCTTCTTTTAACCTGCTTTTTCTTATGGGCCTTCGCTTATTAGGTAGTGACACTTTCTTGTTTGGTAGTGGGCCACAGGCCCACAAGTGATATTCAAGATTCAAGCGCACAATGAACGAACTTCTGTTTGTTGGATCTGTTTTTTTGTAGCTCGTATTAATATGAACGCAAAATTTGACAACTCAAGAATTACACTCTTTATTATGCATTTGTGCACAAGATTATCATACCACTAAATTTATAGTTTCATTTATTGGGAATTGCACACTAAACAGGCAAATCGTCAACTAAAAAAATGGCTAACAGAAATTCGCAAATCACTCAAGTCTCATACACCAATATTTGGTGAAACCGCAAACATGCTTGGATTATTTCGAATCAATCTACAAAAAAAAATGTGTTGAATATATTTTTTTTGCTCGACTCACAAAGCATTCCAGTCAGTCATGCCAACAAAAGAACGCTACAGGGCCAGGGCCTGATTTTGGCATGAAGACATCCCACACAATTTACCTGCTCGTTCGTGCATTGCGAAATGGACAAGACAACGGTATTACAATGGTGAGAATCAAACAGCATTAACATGAGATGACTCTGCAAGACCAAAACAATACATTTCCATACTCTCAACCATAAAACTTACAGCGACCAATGCTGCAGTACATGTTATGACTTTTGCAAGATCATTTCTTTGATCACCGATAAATACCGAAGACTTGAATAAATAACATCTTAACGATCTCAATAATGCAGCATAACTATGCATATCTAGATGCAAAACTAACAGACTCATTCATTATCACTTCCCAATTTCCAAACATGCAATACCAAGTATTCTCTCCGGCAGCACTACACCATTCGATGTGAAAAATCGAATTTTCACTAATCAAGTCTGACAATAACATCATTATTGCCCGTTGTAAGGCAGAAAAATCAGTAACAATCAACATTATTACATTTCACTAATCGAGTCTAACAGCAACATTCAAACATACTAAACAATTCAAATGCAGGCCAGAAAAATCAGACCCATAAGGCACATTGTTGAAGGCTTGATCTTCATCAGGCATTGCCATTCCATCTGTTTGACCTCACCATTTACAGTCACATTGTCGAGTTCGTATCCATAGTCGTACGTTAGCTCCTGCATTGAACATGTGACATAAATTATCTAGTCAATGCTAAAATTGAGATCACAAAACAGTACATAGTACCAAGGAGCTGAACACAACTGAGTGATAATACATATATCCGAAAACATAAGGAGAAATTCAAATACACCTCCTTCAGTCAATACTTACAATATACAGACTGTCGTAAGTGTATACCGTTCCAAGAGATTTGCCCACACGCACATGCTTTCGGATCAGTCGTGCGGGAATTCTTTGCTCTGGTGAAACAAATGAAGAAAATTACACTATGATAGATAAATCTTGCCACACTTCCTTTTCGTGCATCAATACAAAACTCAGGCGCACCAATTTTTGTTGTGTGGTTGTATACACAGGTGTTGGCAATATCATCTTGTTTGAGTACTCATTTAGAATATTCGCAACAAAGTGTGTACTGGAAGGATGAAACAAAGGAAAACATACTTTTCAGCAGAACAAAACTTAAAATTGGCCGACCAGAAAAAAAAAAACTTTTGGCCATGTGAGTTGAAATTGAAAGCCGATTCCGCCCCGATTAGACAATTGACTACAACACTATTGCATATTTCGAACACGAACACAGAAGTGTTGCAATATATCAAGATAAGTTATGTAAATTAAGCTCCATATCAGCACGCACATACAGACATACACACATACCTTATTAAGAATAGCAGTACTTTCTTCCTTAATCTTCTTAGCATTAGCAATAGACTCTAAGGCGAGTTTCGAAGTACGAGTACCTTAACGGAATTAAAAAAAAATAATTAGTCTGACTATCTTGGTCACCAACAAGATACAAATATTGTTGGTTGAGAAAACCCATTGGATGGAAGAAAAAGCTTTACCATACCTTTACCTCATAATCTCCATTGGGGGTTTTCTTCTTGGACTCATAATCCTCATAGGAACTGGATTTCATATATTGTTAATAGAGGTTAATGGAGTGTGCTTGTTTTCCATGCTGCTACCTGCATCATTGGTTCAGGGAGTTACAGGAGCGTCGGGAGGCACATCTACCTTTACGTCTTCTCCAGATTTAGATATGAAAAAGCTTGTCTGGCCAGATACCTCCGCAATAAAAACATACTTCTTCAATGAATCGTCACTAGAAATCAAATAGCGTTTCCTAAGTCCTGTTGCCGACACGAGCAGCAGACCGTAGATATCAAATGCAGGTCCATGCATGCGAACTTCAAAACATTCATTGCCTTTTTCTTCACATCATCCACGGTGTAGTTATCCGCTAAGCACACGAGTTCTAGGCAACCGTCATAGGTATCGCCAGTACTTTCTTTCTTCACCCATTTGCTTGTCATAATGAGGAGGGGCTGAAGAAACCACTGTCCCTCCCTGGAACCTTCAGGGCAAGCCAAACAACATTATCATTAGAGCATCACAAAAACCTAAACCAAAGAACAAAAAAAATATCCTAAACCCACACTTAATGCTGCTGATGAACTATATCATGACAGTATGCTCAAACAAAAAACCTATGTCTCTAAATAATCAAAATAGACTAGATTTTATTATTCTGTAACAAAGCAATGACACCAAGATTCATGAGGGAACTTACACCTTCATGCATACACATCAATATTTTGTACATATCAACTATATCTATTTGACAATGTTAATTAATCAGGGATAAGAAACACAATATACATCAGACAAAGAAAGAGCAAAACCTCTTCACTCAAAGCCCTAAAAACACTAATCTGGCTAAGAACAACAATCCAAGAAGAAATAAATATATACTCCAATTAAAGAGCATAAATAACCAATTAATTACTGATGTACCATGTAGTACCAATCATATTATTTTGTCATCAATAAAATCAACGTAACAGCTAAAAAAAGATGCGAAAAGTTACCTTGGAGACCACATCTCGCGGCTGTTTGCCTGCTTCCAATTCATCCTCGGTCAGAGTAGTACACAAGCAAACTCTTAGAGCATAATCATTCCCGCAATAAACATAGGGTCTGACTTCGGCCATAGATATTTTGAAGTGTACTTTTACCTACTCCGTTCACCAAAGTAATAATTCCGAGTTGACTCATACCGAGAAATAATCCATCACAAACTATTGTTCTCTTCCTTTTCCTTTTGCTCTTATGTGTTCCCTGAGTCTTCAAACACAACTCGTACAACTTTGATATATTGGTAACTCTTCTTCCAACACCACCTCCCATATCTTTCACCAGAAATAAAGAGTATGTTCGTGTTTTATGTAGTCCTGAACGACCAACAACTATGATCCAATCTAGATGTTTACGGCGGATGTATTCATGAACTTTCTCTCTAGGTTTTCCTTGTATACGGTAGGGTTTGGGGGTTACAGGATGAGGCTTTTCATTTCTTATATGTCTCCCTTAGGGTTATAAATTGGGCCAGGTAAGAAAGCCCGGCCTTATTAATATATGGGCAGGGCCGTGTTGACAGGCTCAAATGGCAAGGGCAAGCGGGACAGGTCCTTACGCCGGCGGGCAAAATTTATAACCCTATCTTGTGTTTAAGCATTTGGTACTTAATATTAAGGTTTATTTGTTTGACATCAAAACACTTACTATTTAAACCCAAAATACACATTCATTCTTCCGTTTTTTGCTTCAGTTTCTTGATATCCAAATCTAAAATGTTTCAAAGGAAACTCGAGCAAAACAATATTCAGTTCACACTTCATTGCCACAGAGAGCTAGGGAATTCATTGAAGCAAAAACGTTTACCACCAGTCCTAAGCTACATTTCAACTTATGGGAATAATTGGTCTGTTCGAAATATGAAGTGATGTAGGAAAAGACTGCGATGCCTGTTCTCTTTTTTGCTCGCTCCAGAATTCGTGAATGCTTTGATGACAAAAACTGATATAAGTATGTCTTAAGTTTCTGTTGGCTACCCACCGTAAAAGCGGTCATCTAATAGTTACCCAATGTAAGAAATTTACGAAATCAAATTCCATAGATAAATTTCCTGGCAAATTTGGGGGCGAGCCCAAATTTAATGGGGGCGAGCACTACTTCAAATATCCCACCCCAGTTTATAAGGGGTGGCTAATTACAATTAATTTATCCTAATCAGTTACAAATCATAATTACCACTAATTATCTACCCACTAATTCTCCCTCTCAATTTTCAGTTACAAAAAATCACTCTCACTCCCCCTACTCCTCCATTAACTTCCCACATAACTTCTCAAAAAAACAAAAAACAAAAAAAAATTCAAAACCAAACCCAAAAATCGAATTCGACCTCTTCATATTTTCTCAAAATCCTTACTTAGTAGTCTCGAGTTCGCATTGAATTCATGGCTATCGACGGAGAAGGAGATGATTCAACAATTATTTACAAGAGAAGGAAAGAAAAGCAAAAATCAAATAACAACCGTGAAGAAGACGAAGAACAACGGGAGGAAGAATCTTTGGCGGAAATACATAGGTAAGTTACTGTAATCACCTTTGCAATTGTTTTGGATGTAGTTTGAATCGATTTGATAGGTTAGAAACCGTGAATTGAATTAACAGCATGAAAACTCGCCAAGCTATGGAAGAATAGCACGACGATTTTACAGTTTCAGAAAAAAAATCAAGAACAATCGTCTTGCTGTTGAACAAAAGCTTGACGATTTACATAGTTTCAGATGTAGTTTCCTAGTTTTGCATGCGCAAAATCGTCATACAATAATATATTTCCTTGACGAGTTGCCCTAAATCGTCTGAATATTGTCCCCAGAAAAAAATTTAAGAAGAATCGTCGAGGTTTTCCATAATTCCTTGACGAGTTAGTCACTATCAGATTAAATTTCCTATTTTTGCATGCCTTGAATCGTCATGTAACTATACATTAACTTGACGAGTTTCTAGAAATCGTCTCAATAGTGTCACAACGCATGACGAGTTTGGACATAGAAAATTTTGGTTCTGTTCAGTTTTATGAGTAAATCGTAATGCTTTACCTTGACGATTTAGAGTGGGGCTTAATAAACTCGTCGTGCATTTGTAAAATTCCTTGACGATTTAGATTGTTCTGATGAGAATCGTCATATATTCTTTTGTTTCCATGACGATTTACTGTGTCATTTTACTTGTTAATTGATTTGTTCTGTGTATGTATTAAGGTTGGAGAAAATCAAAAGGGGAAAAAGACCAATGCCACCCGCGGGTTCCAAACCAAGTCTTCGTTCTACCAGACAGCGACCCGTGATAATCCGTGAGCCAAACCCTGATGCAGTTCCTACTTCTATGGAGTTCGATGATGATGGTAATGATCCGAGGGCTGAAGATGATATTCCTCTCGACGTGCTCCAAGTGCAATTTGACGAATACGCAGTTGATGGGGTACAATCTAATGACGTACCCCAAGGTGATGATGATGAGGATAGTCCTAATGATGATGAGGATATTCTTAATGATGATGATGATGAGGTCCAAGGTGAAGACCAACCCCAAGGTGAAGACCAACCCAAACGCAAAAAGAAAGCTAAAGCAAAGGAACCACACATTCCCGATGAGATTCTGATGCTACCAAAAGAACACGGACCTTACGGGGTACCAGCTGATGGTGGAGAGGTTCTTTTCGGATACAAAACCTCTTGGGCTCAAATAGTCCACGCTACCATGGTAATATACCCGTCCCTTGCTTATAATTTAAGATACGTTTAGCTAATTTGATTGTTATTAATAAATTTTTATCTCCTAGGTTCATTCGAATGCCACTAGAATATTGAGGCACCAAACGGCGTACCGCAATATGTCCAACTGGCCGCTTGAAGGTGAATGCGAAAGGTTCATAGAGATTGTTGACAACTCCGGTCTGAGGCCAATCGTGGATAACTCTGTTATCAACTATGACAACGAGACAGTATCTGCATTCTGTGAGAGGTATTATGCGGAGACCGACACCATGCACTTTGGGTTCGGGGAGATGGGGCTCACTCCTGAAGATGCTCATCATACTTTCCAGGTCAAAATTGATGGCAAGTCAACCAGTGAATGCTACGAAAGGCAACTCTCTTTTCAGAGACTTCGTGAATTGTGCGAAGAGTTGTTTGGGTGGGGTGAGGACGAGGCGAACTCATGGTTTATGCTTGACAAGTATGACAAACCGAAGAGGGAGTTCAATCTGGTAAGGTTGAGAGCGGAGTATTCTGGGACCAAGAAAAAAGAAGAGGATGATGGACTGGAAGATCATGAAGTAAGGGCTGCTGCTGCGGCTTATCTCTTATATGTCCTCGCTATTTGTGTATTCCCTTCGTCTGCCGGTAACAGGAACGCCAACTACCTCCAGCTACTACATCCCTTGGATGAGGTGAACCAGTACTCGTGGGGAACAGCCATAGTGTCACACGTGAACACGACGCTGAGAAAGGTATCCCGGCATAAAACTGCTCAATTCAATTGCAACACATCTCTGCTGCAGGTAATATATGGTTTTTTGGTGGTTTAAGTTCGTACATATATATGGCATGTTGTTTATGTGTAGTTGATGCTCTTCACAGGTGTGGATTTATGAACACTTTCCGAAACTAATGGCAGCAAATGATAAGTGGATTGATCTGGCAAAGAAAGGGCAATGGCAACCACATCAACCAAGAGGCCAGAGGTACATGTTCACGGGGGATCAGCTGAAGGGAAAGAAGAATTGGTACCTTTTCGTTCGCCAAAGATTAGACAGCATGGAGGCACATGAGGTAGTTTTTGACCCCTACATGGACCATAGGAAGGAGGGAAAAATGGCACCAAGAGATCCAATTTGTATGTACAATGGTCCTTTGTGGCACCCCCTTGGGCATACAATGTACGACCCGAGCCGAATAATGAGGCAAGTCGGGTATATTCAAGATCGTCCACTTGACAAAAAAGGTGATGGGGCATTCAAAGTGGATCGTGATAAATCAGGTGCTGACATTGGACGTATCGTCGTAAATTACAAACCAGAGCCCTCTTACAAACATTGGAATGCATGGATGGATAATTTGATAGACGAATATCTTTTATGGGATCCGGTGGTGCTTGGACATGAGAGCACAAAAGAATACATGCATTGGTACCTTGCATTCACGCATGCCAAAGTGATACGTGGGGAAGGGGAAGTCAGAGTCCCTCGTGGCCGTGGTGGACGTGGGCGTAATACCGTCCATGATGATTCTTCGTTGTACAAGTTATGCGTAAGTATACATTTCGTAATTGAGTTTTTTAAGATTCACACTTAGATTACTCAAACATCTAACTCATGTTTTTTTTTATGATAATAGAAGGAGCGGTTGAAAGATGTCCTCAACTGGTTGTGTTTGAGATCGGATAAAGGAAAGGGGTCGACCGAAGCTGAACTGAACCAACATAATCAACACATTAGGCACATCAATATGCCTGAGGCGGAGCACATGTTTGAGGAATTACGACGCAACACGAAGAGTCGTCATATTGAAACCAGTGACACTCAAGAGACTCAAGAGACAGGAGAAACTTCTAGACGAGGTCGTGGTCGTGGCCGTGGGCGTGGTCGTGGTCGTGGTCGTGGTCGTGGTGAAGGTGAAGGTGAAGGTGAAGCCGATGGGTGCAACAATGATATGGTTTAGTTTTTTCGTTTCGCACTTTGGTTTTAGTAGGTGAAAGAATATTATGTCGGTTTGGTGTGTTTGATACATTTTTCGTTTCCTAGGTTGACAATGGTTTTTTTTTGTTTTTAACGGTTTGTTGCTGACAATGGTAAATCGTACTTTGTTTGATTCATTTGTGTTAGTTTACATGTCTAAATTGTTTGGAAACTCAAAGAAAAAATCAGAAATTCGTCATGGTTTATGTTAAAACCACGACGATTCCGACAACCTGTTTCCAAACAGCTGTTAATACACCTAAACTCGTCATGGTCATGATGTAAATCACGACGATTTGAGCATAACTGTTATTTGTCAAATCTAAGTCGTCAAGATCTTATAACATAGTATGACGATTTAACTTGTTTTCTTGGCAGAGGGGTGATTCTTCTCAAAGATAAATCTTCAAGGTGTTATTACATAGTGTGACGATTTAGCAAGCAGTATTTTCGGGCATTTTAGATCTACTACTTAAATCGTCATGGAACTTCAAAAACCTTGACGATTGTTCATCTCTACACGCTGGGTCGTCATAGACATCATAAATCCTTGACGAGTTTTGGAGAATCGTCACAATATTATGTCATTTCTTTGACGATTCTGGGACGAAGCAATTGGGTTGAGTTGATTTTCGACAAATTTAACATTGAAGTGAGTCTTCCCATAACTGTTTTGATCTTTGAGGATCATGTTTGAACATTTTCGAAAACACATCGACAAATGGTGGCGGTGGTGGGGGGTGGAATTGGAGGCGGCGGTGGTGGTGGTGGAAATGGAGATGGTGGTGGTTATAATGGAGGTGGTGGTGATAATGGCTAACTATATAGTCTTAGGATGATTTTCTAATTAACAATCTAATATTTTTGATAATCAATAATTTATTTGCTAATCCCAATTACAATCTCTAATCCTAATTATGGTGTATAAGGGGTTTTTGAGATTACTTCATTGTGACCCTATTTTGGATTCGCCTCCGCCCCCATTAAAAACTGGCTCGCCCCCAAATTTGCCAGGATAAATTTATATTTTTAATAGATTTTACCTAAAATGTTTTTTTCTTTCAAAAAAAAAAAGGAAAAATAAATGTTTTTTTCTTGGTTAGAGTTGTTGTGACTATGGATACAACATTATTATCATTGTAGCCGCAGCACCACGAAGCTAATATTAGAAAAATTTTACTCTAAAACTGCATTATTACTTCGAGAGACCTCACTGGATAAACCAATCCATGATTTGAATTCCCTTTTCTTCTTTTCTTCCAAACAGACTAAATCTTTGTGTCTCAATCTCAAATTCAGAAATATTTTCTCTCTCAAAGGGAAATTTTTTCTCCTGCTCCCGCTCTTTTTCTCTCGTCGCTTCTTGTATACCTAATTGACGACTTAGAGCATCTCCAATGGTGTTCGGATGTATATCCTATGTGGAGACCTAAAATAATGGGATTTTAGTAAAATTGGAGACTAATAATTTTATGTTTTGATAAACATCTCCAGTGGTAGTTGTATAAAAATTGTTTGAATACACTTGTCATTTTGTTATTAAAAGTTAGATTTAGAAAATCTAAAAATTAAACTAAAATATTTTTAAAAGAGAAACAATTGATGACGTGGGTTTGGATGGAAGGTTCCAAAAACCCAAACTCTCTTCCAAACTCAAGTTTCCACGTGATATAAAATTTTAACAATCCAACAACCACTGGAGAGATTTTTTTTGTAGGAGTTTCTAAAATCCTATGTGGCACCACTTTTTTTCCAAACCCAAACACCATTGGAGATGCTCTTAGAATTACAGTACCTGTCCATGTTATGGATATTAATTTTTTTTTCCAACATCATCGATCAAGTTTATATACAAATGTTCAGCGTGGAAGTTGGAAGTTGGAGCTTTTTTTTTTTTGGTTTTCCCTATTAACTAAAAATGCATTCCTGTCATGCCAATGAAAGAACGTTACAAGGCCTGGGCCTGATTTTAGCATGGATACATCCCACACAATTTGCCCATTCATGAATTGGACAAGACAACGGCATGCAATGGTGAGAATCAAATAGCATCAACATGAGATGATTTTGTCCCTTCGGGGACATCCGATAAAATTGGAACATGAGATGATTTTGCATTGCGATGAAGTGTCAGAAAATGCAAAATAACCTCGAGGGTTAGACATTAGAATTAGAAGATGAGGTTAGAAACAACTACCGCAGATGCACCTCAAATGGGCCTTGGGACGGAGGTGCACCAGTGGTTCATCAGTTCATGTAAACGTGGTAGGAGTATACTAATTTTCTACAACACATGTCACAGGTTCCCAGCTATGGCAAAAGAAAAGAAATTGAGGAATACAACAATTATGAAAGATAGTTGGAGTGTTTGGTTGATCTACAAAGTTGGAATAACCCCAAAGTCGGTTGGTCTATAAAGTTGGGTCATTTATTAGCATCAATTGTTTTTGTTTGAGGGATCATAGCTAGTCAGTCTAGTCTCAACCATAAAACTTACGGTGACCAATGATGCAGCAGCATATGCTATGACTTTTGCTCATTTCTGTTGAGACTATTAGTCCCACATTGTATGGGCAATCTAAGATCCTGCAGTTAAGTTAGATGCCCACATTTAATACTCCCTCTGTCCCATTTTAAGTGTCAAACT
>JAJJMA010064271.1:0-15960 GCA_023529015.1 Papaver nudicaule
CCTTACTTGGATATTATTCTCACATTATAACTCCTAGATAATTAAGATTAGACTTCTCTATGAAGTCGGTGTTGCTAACTCAACAACTTCGTGATCCATTTTTATGGGATATATGGTTTAATATCTTCTGCCTCCAGAGCCGTTCTCTCTCTGGCAGTTGAAGTATACCGCTGCAACAGGCGGTCCAAGACTGTGAATTTCAGCAAAATCTCTAGTGTTGAAATTTTGACGCCACCCCGGAGCATATACTGTTTGGCGACTATGCTGTCGGAATAACACGTAAACAATTCGGTGAATCCCCATAGTTGGCCTCGGTGCCTCGTATGGTACGACTTCCTGTCCTGTAAAATATGCAACATAGTCAGGTTTAGATGAGTCAGTTAAAAAACAACATCACGAAAGGTGACACTTTGAGTAGTCAAACCGTGGAGATAACATCTATCCGATTGCAGTTTGGGTACGTTAAAGATGTTCTAATAACATTGGCAAGGGCAGGCAAAAATGACTGGGTGACAGAACTCCAATGACTGAATGCTCACTGAGTGTAATCCAATGGCCTGTGTCATGAAATGCACCCCAGGCGCTGACTTAGGCGCCAAAAGCGCACGAATCGTTTGGTGCGCCTCGACTATGATGTGCCAGCTTACTACCTTTTAGTCGCGCTAAGGCGCTTGAGGCGTGACGCGATTGGTTTGGCACCTCGCCTTTCATCACACCTCAAACAACATTTTTTTTTAATGAAACAACATAGAATGGCTACTCAGTGAAAAGGAACAACAACAACAAACTTTTAGTCCCAAACCAGTTGATAGGCTAGAAATAACCCCAAATCATCGGAAAAGTTTCCCTTTTATCAAATTTGTAAAACCCCACCTTTAGATTCACTCAAAGCTAAGGGAATCCTTTTGTCATGTTTTCACGGTTGGACATGCACCGTCTACCTACAAAAGTTCCATTGCTTTTGTCGCCACCTTTTCTATTTTTTTATTCTTACTAAATACTATCACTCCCTTAAAAATACTCCTAAATTAAAATGAAAAAGCAACTAGCTCAATTAATATGGAACGAAGGAAGTATATTTTTTGATAATTCAAAGTTAATCGGAGGCAAATCGGGACCATATCACTTTTTTCTTTTCCCTAAAATTGCGATAACAATCCAATAATTTTCTGGGACATATGGAACAATTTTTGTTTTGAAAAGGGCAAAAGGAAAAACGTGAAAAGAACAGTATACAAAGAAAGTGCAATTTAGTCAACAAGATAAGAAGTTGTGTGTCTAAACAAAAAACACTCATCTCATTGTTCTTTTCGAATATATTGATTTTAATTAGGGTTTAAGGATTTCTTTTCGGTTTGCTAGCTTTGTTTGTTTGTTTCCGTACCATAAGCTGCTCCTGTTGTTCCTGGGATATCAGTAACCAACCTAAAATCAAACAAAAAAATGAAAAGATAGAATAAGCTCATATTCCTGCACTGATATAAGTTTTTAGAACATAACAAAGTATACTACTTCCTTCGTTTCAAAAAGATAGGCACATTTGACTTTCACCAAAAATTAAGAAACTTAATAAAACTGATATTTTATTATTATTTTTTTATTAACTCATGACACTTATTAACAATAAAAAACAATAAAAAAAAGCTCTTATGGTTAGTATATTAAGTTTCTTAATTTTTGAAAAAGGTCAAACGTGCCTATCTTTTTGAAACGGAGGGAGTACTATTGGAAAAACTCTCTTTGCTGATAATCGAAAATAATCTTGAATGGCACTTGCACGAGACTTTGAGAGTGGAACGTACCAGTGCAGATATTCTCTTAAACTAGGATCACTAGGGCTAGGTGCATCAGGGTCTACCATAACCTGCAATAAAAGAAGAAACAGAAAGTAACGATGAGATTCAAACTAGGACGGTCTACATGTGTGCATGGTTAATTCATGCACATATGTAACCCACAGAGTGCTTAGTAGGATTGAAGCTCCAACACGAGAGAAAAAGGAGAGTAACCACTATACCAGAGTGTAGAAGGTTCTCATGTCATCACCACCAATCTCAACTCTAGGATGATCAACGACAGCAGATGGCTTAAGTTCACAACCACTGGTGATACTCCTAGAAGGATATGCCACTGTAATGGTTATTGATTTATTAAAGGGATCCAATACATCCCCTATTACCCTTCCTATTACCAATGGATCTCTTGGTCTGGGCATCTCTTTCGTGTCAAGCTAGCTAACTGCTAAAGACACAGAGAGAAAGGACCTGGAGATATGATGATGATGAAGAGTATATAGATTACTAAGTTGCTAAGTCTATATATACAGGCAGGAATTAAACATTTGATTTGAGGGTGGAATAAAATTAGCAAATTTGTGAACGATGTTCAGAGTCCGTTTTGGATAGAAAGGAAGGCCATTCAGAGAAAAATGTCTAGAATCTATCCACTTTACTTTGATGATGAATAAAAACCTTACATTAGAACACAATGAATAGACCAATGTGGTCTGTATCTTCTTCTGATCTCTTACTCTGGGGTTTTGTTAAAGGGTATGTAGATAGTGGTCATAAAGTACTCCTCCGACTAACCCACACCTTATGTTGATAGATATTCTGATTCTGCATTATATTTTCCTTCTTTGTGATTGGTGTCTTTAAGGCACTTTTGATTTACCGCCCCACAACCAATTAATCTCATTTTCACTTTTGAATTCATTGTGGTTCACACCTTATGTACACAGTTGAATTCATTGTAGTTGTCCATTTTCGTTACACCTTTAATTCATCAGCTAAGTGACCCATCACCACCCAGTTTTGTATAAAGGAATAAAACTGGGCCTAGAAATCTATTCCAGACAAGTTGTTAGCATTAGAAATACCCAATACAGAATGGGCTTTATTTTTAGTCGATTCCGACACTCCTCCTAATGCTGTTAGATCCATCTGAAACTGAGATTTCCATTGGATCTACATTTATTGATGCGTCCTTCTAGGTGTGCCAACCAAATAGCAAGGCTGGTGGCCGGGTACAAATATTTGGATCCTAGCTAGTCCTACACTGTAATGAAAGGTAGCCATCGTACGTCCACGTACAACAATTTCTCGTGTTGCTGTTTCTTGGTCTGTTGCAAGCCATAACTATGGAGTAGTACGTCCTAGTTTGTATCGTGATAGCAGTAGTAGCGTAGTACCCATAATAATGTCGGTGCCATTGGTTCTCTTCGTCTCCTGGCTTACATACTTCATTATTGCCTTCTCATGTACTATGATCAATGAATTAACCGTATCTATTAAAAATAATAATAATAATAAAAATGAATTAACCGTTTTTTTTTTTTTATAGACCGACGACTTTTATATTATACTGGCACAAAAGATACAAAGATGTTCAAGATATCCGAACTATGTTCAGGATCAGCCAAAAAAGAAACTTCCTCGACATTGTTTAGGAGTTCAGTTGAGAAGTACTTGACACCTTTAGATCTAACCTTCTCAGCAAACTTATCGACAAATGACAAAAACAACCTATTCTTGTGCTTAAAACTGACAGACTTCAAACTATTAAACAAACTCAGACACTTTTAGACATTGACACTAGACATCCAGTGGATAGATTCTCGATGCTTTGAACCGCCATTTAACATTAAAACCAAGTTCTTGCAGTCGCTGTAAACACACACAGAATTGAGTTCCTTTTCCTGAATCCACTTCAAAGTTTCCATCGCTGCTTTAATTAGCTTCAACATCTAGAGGGCATCCTGCCCAGCTTGCACCTGCTCTGCATTCCCTTCTATAACATGTGTTGTCACAAAGAAATGTGGCATATCCCATAGTGTTGTCAGATGGATTGAAAGCCGCATCAACATGGAAAACCCAGTCAAACTAGTCATCTTTTTGAGACATTTCAGTAGTTGTAACAGTTGTGTTAGCTGAATCCCCAGTAGAACTAGAGTCAATAATAGGAAGGTCTTTTAACTTTAACATTATATACTGAATTAACATGTTAGGATTAGGCCTAGTTCTATTATACTGAACATCATTCTTGTAATTCCAAATGGACCAGAGAATGAAAGCCAGTTTATCAGTTCTATCTTTATTTGCTGAATCAGAAAAGCAACATTCAAACCATTTCCTGATACTGTTATTATAGTCATATATAATAACATTGTAGAAAGAAAAGGCAAACCAAATAGCCTTTGCAAATCTGCATTCAACAAAAATGTGAATATACTGTATTACAGAGAAAACAACATGGGTCTACATGATTGTTAATCTTATAAAAAGTATGGTTTAAGGACAAAACTTTTGAGACAAGTTTCCAGCAAAACAAATTAATTCTTGGCATAAGATGTAAATTCCATATTTTCTTCCAGAATTGAACCTTGTCGGGATTCCTAGCATAATTAGTTGAGAATTTATATGCCGATTTAGTAGTGACTTCAGAAGGAGTAGATAACCACCTGATTTTATCTTCATTCTGGATATCAGTGGTAATTAACTCTTATTTTATTGTGTAAAGAGGGATGTATATATTTAGAAATGATGTCAATATTCCAAACACACAGTTGACGGCTTGTTATCATCTGAAACAAGTGGGACTAATTTTTCTTCCTGGCCAGGTAGCCAAAAATCGTCCCAAATGTCAATAGAATGGCCATTATTAATTTGCCATATATGGTTTGATTTAACGATGTCTAGCCTTTATTCATACTTCTCTTGGTATCATGGTAGTTTGGTATCATGGTAGTTTCTCTGCACTCATCGCCTGAGCGAAGTATCTACACATGTGTAATTAATCTTGAAAATTTCTCCGAAAACTAATGGGAAAATGGAGAATGTGCCCCAAAATCGACTAGCAACTTGAGGATCTGCCCCAACATTCCAGAGTTCGGTAATCTGCCCCAACATCCAACTTTTCCATCCATTAGAGTTAAAAACTCAAGTTATTACACATGTGCGTTCACACATGCGAAAATAAAGTTAGATAATAAATTAGACAAGATCAGAAAACGATAGAATTTTGAGATCGATGGCAAGAAGTCGTTGTCGGATTTTTGTTCCAAGAAGGTTAAACTGGTCAATTCATCCATCTCGCGATAACTCATTGTCTGAGAAGTTGATTGGTCAAACATGAGAAATCTACTTTCTAACTCCAATGGATGGAAAGTTGGATGTTGGAGCAGATTACCGAACTCTAAAATGTTGGGGCAGATCCCCAAGTTGCTAGTCGATTTTGGAGCATATTCCCCATTTTCCTAAAAATAATTTCAAAGACTATATTAGGGTTGAACAAGATGTATAAGACATGTCTTTTAGGATACTACATGTCTTTTTCACCTGTGGATTTCATTACATGCTAGTAGGAATAGGAGTCTGTCTTAGCACATTTTCTCGTTCGCTAGAAAACGACGCTGCTATTTCATCGTTGCCTTTGGCGCGCCGGCCATTACGGCGTCTATTACGGGAGTTTCACACTGCCTGTCAATTTCTTTCCATTGTTAATCATGGCACATGTCAAAGAACACTGTATCATAATTATCGTTTAGAAAAGGTGATTTAACAACATCTATACAAAACAACTACAATTGTGAAGACAGACAACCTAAATCAATTAGGTAGGGGTTGAAATTTTTTGTACCTTGTTTCTTAATTTCTTCTCTGATTACATGTTAGGCTAGGTTCAGTACTATGTACTCTATATTTTTACTCCGTGGAACGAGGGTCATTTCAATGAAATAGGCTTTTGCAGATGTCACTATAGTACAGTGGTAAAGTCGTTGGGTGATGACACTGGCGACCTGAGTTCGAAATTCGGATTTGACTATACGAGAAATGCAAATTAAGGATGTGTAGGAGTGTTTGGTGTCAAATGCCGTCGTCAGAGGAAGTTTTTGACCTTTACATCGGTGTTGGATGATCTGCAATATCTTTGTGCGAGACAATTGCAAGGCTGGTGTTCCAAATGCAAGGGCTGAATTCTGCCGCCACCAAAATTGGTGGACATGTATGGAGTCCCTGATGGGTTTCCCCCAGGTTTCTATAAACACCATTGGAATACCTTAAAATGTGATATTGTAACCTGGGTGCAAAATGTTTTTATAGAGAAAAAACTAGAAAGAAATAGTAATCATACTTACATCTCCCTGATTCCCAAGAGCAATTCCCCTAAAACCCCTAGTGATTTTAGACCAATTAGTCTGTGTAATGCTCTTTATAAGGTAGTCTCTAAAATCATTGCCAATAGAATCAAAACATTATTAGAAAAGATAATATCCCCAAATCAATCAACATTTATATCCAAGAGACAGATAACATGCAATATTATAGTTGCTCATGAAGTTTACATACCATGAAAACGAGTAAAAGGAAAAGCGGCTTCATGGCCTTAAAACTTGATTTATCTAAAACCTTTGATAGGATGGAATGGCATTTCATCATTCATGTTTTAGAAAACTAGGTTTTTCAGATGATTTCTGTGAACTAATTTATGAATTCTTATCTACTGTTTCTTATTTTGTTCTTGTCAATAACTCCCCTGGGGATAAATTCTACCCCACTAGGGGAATTAGACAAGGAGACCCTTTGTCTCCATCCATCTTTATCATTTGTATGAAAGCCTTTTCTAAGCTTCTATACCATGTTGAGTCTGTTAAAATCATTAGTGGTATTAAGGTTAACAGAAAGAGTCCCTCTGTTACACATCTATTTTTCGCTGATGATGCCTTTCTTTTCACTGCTTCTAGTATTTATCAGGCTAGGAATTTGATTGAGTTATTGAATATATTTAGTAGTTCCTCTGGTCAAGTTGTAAATTACAAAAAATCAGGTATATACTTCAGTAAAAAGGTACAAAATAAACATTGTAAACTGCTTGCTAGAATTCTTAGAGTCAACAGAATTACTTAAACTGACACTTATCTTGGTACCCCCCCCCCCTTTTTCCATAGGTCTAAAAGTTTTAACTATCAAAACTTGTTGGAAAAAGTCTATAACAGAGTACAAGGCTGGAAGGCTAAGTTACTCTCCCAAGCTGGTAGAACCTCCTTGATTAGATATGTCACTAGTGCTATGCCTATGTACCAAATGATGTGCTTCATGCTTCCTAACAAAACCCTGGACAAGTTAGAAAATCTTCAAAGGGATTTTTGGTGGCAAAAGAAAGAGGGAAAGAGAGCATGTATCTAAAGTCTTGGGACTTTATCTGCACAAACAAAAACAATGGAGATTTAGGCCTTAAAAACCCACATAAATTCAACTTGGTCTTGCTCACCAGATTAGCATGGAGACTTATTAAGAATCCTGAACAACTCTGGAGTAGAATACTTAGATCTAAGTATTTTCCAAACTCTGATGCTATTAGGTACAAGAAAAATCCAATAAGTCATGGGTCTGGTCTAGCATTTGCAACGGACTAGATGTCATTAAGAAAAATCACTGCCGGTGCATTCATAATGGTAGAAACATTGACTTATGAAACGATAATTGGCTTCCAAATGGTAAAAAAACCTGTCAAAAAGCATGATCAGATTGTGACTGAAAACCTTAGAGTATCGGATATTTTAGATTCTAACAAGAAATGGAAAAAGGACGTGATATTTAACTTGTTTGATTGTGATACTGTATTGGCTATTAATACCATTCATGTTCCTACTGATAGTGATAGGGAAGATAGAATAATGTGGATTGGTACCAAAGATGGCAATGCTTTATTTAAATCTGCATATAACTTTCTTTGTGATGGAAACCATAGAAATAATAAAGTCAGTTGGTTTAGAATCTGGCATCTAGACGTAATCCCCAGGGTTAAAAATTTCCTCTGGAAAGCTTTAAATAACTGCTTGTCTGTTAGAGAAAGATTAGGCAGGCATATTTCAATAGATACGTCTTGTGTTCTCTGCAATTCAGGGGAAAAAGAGAGTGTGGACCATCTTTTCAATAAATGTCTGTTCACTGAGGCTATATGGAGATATCTGTCTGCTCACCATGTTTTTACAGTGCAGAAAACTTATCCTTTTTGAGATTGTGTCTTCTTTGGCTCAAGAATACTAGCAACAGGGATTTCATTGCTTATATCATCTGCTGGCATGTATGGAAATACAGGTGTAGAGTCATATTTGACTCAATAAAACCAAACCCAAGAGATCTTTGCAATATCATTATGAAGGATTCCACTATCAATATGCATAAGGAGAAAAAGATCACCAACCAGAAAAGTTATTCCAACTGTCAGGAAAAACACCCTCTATGTAGGACTAATAATTGGGAAGAAAACAGTGAAGGAAATGACAGAGATTTCATCTTCTTTGATGCCTCATTTATTAAATAAACAAAACAATTTGCCTATGGTGTGATACAAGTTTCTAACTCTGGATACATTGCTGGGTTTGCAGGAGGTACATGCTACTGCACAAGCCCTGAAGATGCAGAAGAAAGAGCTTGTCGAGAAGCAACAAGATGGAGCACAGGCTTAGGGAAGTCCAAGTTATGCTTCCTGAATGACAATCAATATGTCATCGACTACATGAAGATGAACAATTTTTTTGTGCAATGGAAGAGCGAAATAAATCCCCTAGAGGCTAAAAAGCTCAACAACCATTTCACTTGTTCCTCTTATCACTATATCAATCGGAAATGTAATAATCTAGCAGACAATTTAGCTACGCAACTTGTTAAACTTAGGGAAGTTAATCTTAATTCGTATGATCTAGATGTTGCTAGTAGGGCTCATGGTTTGAAATCCAAACTCTGTATCTGTTGTTTTCTAGTTTAATATTATATCCTTTCATCAAAAAAAAAAAAAAAAAATACAGAAAATCCTATACCTATCGTAAACGATAAAATTGTGGATTGGTGGTGTACTGTCTGAATCGTGAGTGCTCATCATAATACAATGAATGAATACGTCCATTCAATTCAATCAGCATGATTAAAGTAGTGTGCCCCCTTTTGGCCATCTCTTTTTCTTTTTCTTTTTCTTTTTCTGTTGGACTAAACATGAGGTAGTGCAATTGTTGCATACTTACTTACAGTATGGGGGGCAACGTCGTTTTTATCCATCAATGGCACAAGTGTTTGTTACTTGAATCATTAACAAGAAGATCTAGAAATTACACTCTACAGAACTCCCAATGCCAATGCCAGAATGGAGGATGTGCAGTTTTTCTTTGTCTGGCTACCTGGATTATAGGTAGCAAAGCTCTTGTTAGTTTAGGAACCGTTCTATCTTTGGGAAAAAACCTGGCTAAATTTGGTCCCATAAGAGAGTAATTGGCCCCATGAAATTATTAGTCCATCCACTAAAGGTGGTTAAGGGACAACTAAAATGCGCGGAAAATACCCAAATGCCCCCACAATAACTTCTCTAATTAAAACCCAGAACTATAAACCAAATTTTATTTTATAAACCAACATCAACCGATTCTCTCTTCTCCCTCTTCTTCTATTTCATTTTCAAAACCAAAACATCGTCGATTAATCGACCGATTAAAAAAAAAATCGTGATTAATTTCTACAAAACGCAATGACTAGAGAGAAAAACAAAGGACTGGATCCTAGAACATTCAATCAATCAGGAATCGATATAGAAAAAGTTTACGAAGTTTCATCGTCGACGTCGAAAACGAAGAGATTGACTAAAGAAGAAGAACAAGCTCTTAAAGAGAAGCAGAAACGAGAAACTATGACGAGAATCATGTATTTCAACTAACTCATTTGAGTTTTGGTTGATTTTTCACTCCAAATTGAAGATTTAAAACCCGACAGTTCGCAGCTGTTTCCCAGAATCGTTCTATGTTAGTATATTTATAAACCGATTGTTCATCGTGTTCATCTTCTGTAACTACAACGAAACAACAATTGTTATATGTATGTTTGTAAGCCGATTATTTTTAGTCGTTCTATATTCAATTGCATATAAACCTATTGTGAGTATAAAATCTGCATAGGTACATCATGTTCTATAGCCCTCAGATCTTACTCACACACACAGTTATTAAAACATGGTTCAAGGTACGAAGATCTCAAGAACAATACCGAAGACATATAAAAAGACATTAATCAATGGACTAAACGTATAAAGATTGTATTTCAGTGTTGCTACTACATGGATTATGATCCTAAGGAGCTAGAGGAGATACAGACCTAATCCCTCTCTCGCCACTTAGGTTACACCCAAAAGATTCCAACCCTTACAATGTTCTCCAATCTCGCCTTATATAGGTCGAGCTTGGGTGGTTTACAACTAATAAGACAAGGTACTCAATCGTGGTGGTGTCAGTCCTTGTCGAGTAAGGCGGTTCCTTCGGTGGTTCTCCGAAGATGGCTCTGGGCTGCGGTCCTTCGAGGCGAGGCCCGAATCCCTTTCTTCTGATCCTTCACTTGACATCTTCGGACTTGTCTTTCCTGGGTTTGGTCCGAAGCTTCGCTACTTCTTCCTTTGACGTGGTCTTGCTTCTTGGATCTCTGACACGTGTCCCGAGGGGTTTTACCCTCCACAGTTTGCCTCTTTCCTTTCCTTGTATCGAAGATGGGAGGAGAGGAAATTCCCTCTTTACCACCTCTTCTTTTCCATGTAACCCCACTACTTGCCAGGTGTAAAAAATTTTCGACACGTTCTCCCTATCTTCAAGGATTTCGCGGCTTTTTAACTTCTGACCGGCAACGCCGGTTCCTCTTTCACTATTTAAGTTTTGCCTCTCCCTCTAAAAACACTTTAGCCCCTTCGTATCCATCTTCCTTGGCACCGGCGCTTTCTTTCCGGGAAACCTTCTGATTCATAACTTCATATCAGGCGTTCCTCTTCCATTTTTCTTCATGACCCTTTGTTTTATTCTTCTTATTGTTTCATAAAGTCGATTCTTTTTGAATTTTACCCATCCTCCTGTCCTCTGATCTATACTGCCTCTGCAACTTCCGGTCGCCGGCGGTTTTAGTCTTTCCTTTCTGTGTTTTTTTTTTCTATGTCGTCTTCTTCCAAGGTTAACGTCCTTGTTCTAAAGATGAAGAGTATGGACTTCAAAGAAGAGGGTTTTCAGATTGAAGCCATTAGCTCTTCCAGATTGACTCCAGAGCTAGTTGAGGAGTATCAATGTGATGAGAACAGGCTCTTGGTGACATTTCATCAAATGTCTGCGGGGTTACTTCCTCCTCTCTACAAGCCTTCAAATCCTTTGTTTCTTCGCATTCTTTGCTCTCTCCCTAAACCCCGAGGGGTGATGCAGCTTACTTGCAGCTCCATTTTCCTCATTAATCAGTCGGTTCTTCGTTCCGAAGATAATTTTCATGCTGGATCTATGGCGAAATTCTATTTTACTGCTGAGAATTTCTTTAGTCATTACGAGCCCTTTCTAACCCTAGACAACGAATTTGCTCCTTGGGGGGTCAGCTTTCGGTCTGTGGAAGGTAGCGAAAATATCATCCCTGGGTCCTTGGATTACTCCATGGATGAAGACTGGTACTCGGAACCTATACTTCTTAAGCGTCTCGTGCCCCGATGTTGGAAAGATTCTGGTCGGTATTTCCCTCGGACCGAGTTTGATGCAGGGCATGAGTTTTGGACTCATCATTTGTTCTCCATTCACTTTTCTGACGAGGATAGGGTTTATCTCACTCATCTTCGGGGAAAGGTAAGGGTATTTCCATGGAGCCTTCGGGCAGCTTAAAGCGTTCCCGAACAGATGGGGAGACTATGCAGCAGGTAACAAATACTTTCCTAAGTTCTTTTCTTAGAGTATTCATACTTGCCTCTATTTGTTCCCTGAGAAAGACGGGTCCTTATCTCCAGGGAAAGTCTTTGAGCGTCTTAAGCCTGAGCAATGATCTGATGGATTTTGAGTATGGGAGAAATTCAGAAGTTCCTCGGCCGCTGAAAAATTCTGTTTTTCAGAAGATTCTTAGGGGAGTTCCGTTCAAACGTCGTCGAGTTGCTACGAGAACCCTGATGGAATCAACGAATGCTGACAAGGAGATATCAGCACCGAAGACAGCTGAAACGGTTATCAAAAAAGTGGGTGTCGTTAACCCCTCCGTTGCTTAGCCTACTGCCACCATCGGTGCCTCTGCCTCAGCTATAGTATGTCCCACGGCTGCTGGCACTGGTGCAGCTTCGGACGTTGTGCTTACAGATTTTTCCACGCCGAGTGCTACCTTCGGTGCCTCAGCCTCAGCGGTAGTAATTTCTACAACTGCTGCTGCCAAACCTTCTATTCTTTCGTCGGAAAGAATTGTCACTCTCGTGGACCTTCTTGTTCCCCGAGGGAATGGTTCATTTGTCGAGATGGATTCTTCCAAGGAACTTGCTGCCAGTTTTCCGCAAAGTTCAAAGTTTCCGCCTGCTCCGAGTTACGCTAGTAAATATAAGTGATGCGTGTCGAATCCGCACAAATATACTTAAGTCATAAACCTTCACAATATATAATAATATGTTAGGGCATTGTCCGGTCAAACCCACTAGCGTTGGTATGTCAAGCTAGTTGTCAGTTTTAGGTGTCAAAATTCAATTCTTGATTTAGCCTACTAGAGTTTAGATTTCGGAAATGGGATATAGACAGAGTAGTAGAGACCTTGAAGACGAAGACTGTGAAGACAAAGAAGACATCAATTATTCTTCATCGACAAAAGGTTAGTAGGAGTTATGACTTTATGGATATTCTTCTATTTCTACTTTCTCTATTCTTTCGAAATATAGTCGACTACTTTAGAGCAACCACACCCATGGTCCTATAATCCCAAATATGGGTTTGGCTTCCACACAATGGTGTTGAAAAATTTGTGCCAAACCCAAAAAACCCAAAATTTCGCTCCAAATTTGGCTCCCAAATTTGGGTTTGGGATTTCAGCGAGAAACGATCCGCGAGAATGAAAACGTGATTTATAATATCGTACTGACTGAAACGTAAATGTAAATGACGTTATGAACAAATACGAACTTATATAAACCGTATGGACTAAACGGTTTTAATATTTCCGTTAGGCGAAACGAATTTTATAAATGCGTTGCATGTGCAACGTATTTTATATTTACGCAGGCTTGTTTAGAACTTTATAATTTCGTTTACATGTACATATACGTCAATAATAAATACGTTGCATGTACATACACGTCTTTAATAAATCTGTGACCAGTTCCCACGAACTTTAAAAGTTCATTATTGTGTGAACGTATATATTAGTTCCGTGAAGACATGAACGAGATTTATAATCTCGTAACAATTAACGTAATGAATATTACCGTATTCATTTATAACGGTATTAAAATTTACGCAGCTTTATGCACAACAATTAAAGTTTTGGGTTTGGTCTAATGGGTGCAGATTTTGGGCAAAATGCCAAACCTATATCCTATATTTAGGTATGGGATTTGGGATTTGACACCTCCATGGGTGTGGTTGCTCTTAGTAGTGATAATAGCGATTGATATCGTGTTCTTGTGTAACATGGCTTTATGTCATGACCAGTATTTGATCCCACGAATACTGTGAATCAAGAATGCATGAGATAGATTCGACACCATATGTCCATTGCAATGGTTTGCTTGCAAAATGTTAAGTTGGATATGGATGAATCTAAAGGAGTACTCTTGAGCAAAGAGCCTGTGGATCACCGCTGAGGACGTTCTCACGTCTAAGTTCTGGCTCAGCCCAGTACTTCCAGCGGAATCCAGATTTGACCAAATTTGACCTGCAGACGGTTCCCGAACCGGTTTGCGTACCAGACTCGGAAATTCTCCTGAGTTCGAAATGTCTATTTGTTCACGTACCAGTACGTGAACCTGACGTGGATATTTCACTGGTTGTCGAATTTAGTGTATATTCTTTTAGAATTTCACTCTGAGTCAAATTCCAAACTCCTTTATCTCTTAGATGGACTTGTGTAAAACATAAATACCTTTTGTGTTCCATCTAACGATCCTCAATGAGTCAATAAGATAAGATTATCTCTGGTCTGTTGGATTTCTATCTTGAAGTGTTTTTGAGCCAACAAAACACTTGGCAGATAATTCTAAAAAGAATTCCAATTGAGATTAATCTCTATTACTTGGTTGGCAAGTTTAGGGTTTCCTTAACTTGTGGGACAAGTAATTGATTGCTTAATTCCAAAGCAACCTATCTTATTGAGTGCTATAAATAGAGGTGTCTACGGACAAATACCGCATGCAACAAGCATACGTGAAGGTCCTTAGGGAAGGTAACGTAAACTCTTTTCACTTCGGTGAACGCTTGTTGTGGTATAGTCATCCTCAATAGGTTGCAGCTCCTCTGGGAACTCCCTACGACTATAAAAGACTTCTCTTGAGAGTTGGGAAGCACAGGTAGGAGATTGAAACCATCTTTGGTTGAAATCGGATTAACCTGTAACCTTGGTAACCTGATCACATTCTTGTCTATTCTAAAGTCCGTCTCTTCTGATATACGGCTATTCAAGAACTGATACGTTACTCAACAAGGTTGGAAAGGTAGCAACGCACGGCTGCACTCGGTGTTGTAAGACCTAGTTGGCTCCAGTTATATAAGTTCCTTAAGTAGTTCTTCGTGTATAACTGAGGTAGATTTGAATTGGGCATTGCTTACTTGGTTTGCGTGTCAGCCCTGATTCAAGAAGTAGATTTCCGTATGACCTGGATCTAACAATCCGAAGGAAGTCATCTTGTGTGTGGTAAACTGATAGAGGACAGTTACACCATACATCAACAGTTTGGTTTAAAACCCAGTATTGCTGACACAAGCCTTTGACAACGGTCAAAGCAACTCCTAGGCCTGTAACGGACGTCAGCTAGGGGAATCAAGTGCGTGACGATCTGTGGGGGATCCAGAGACGTAAGGAAGGCGACAGTAGCCAATTCGCTTGGAGGGCTTGAGTTGGTCTCTGCTACATCCCAGACCGAAGTCTTATAGTAGGCTAGTGTTTGTAGTCAGTTTGTACTGGGCGGTGTTCAAACCTGGACGAGGTCCCGAGGTTTTTCTGCAAGGCAGTTTCCTCGTTAAAAAAACGTTTGGTGTCTTGTGTGCTTTTACTTTCCGCATTATAACTCTGATTTATAATTAAAGCACCAAGTAGTACGTTATTGCCTAACTGTCGAGATTACTCCAGTTAGAGGTTTGGATATTGATTTTTGAGATCGTCCAGACTTTTACCATAAGACTCACGAGCCAAAACGAAAAGTTGGTAGTATTTCGGTATACCTTCTTTTTCATAATATAGTATATAGGTAAGAACAAGTTCGTCCACGAAGAGGTAATGGTTTGTTATTTCAATATTTGAATCCTAAGGTAACCAAGGGGGGGATGTTTGTTGTTTTAAAACTAAAAGTAAAATAAAATAAAAGCAAGTAAACAAGACGCAAAGGATAATTGAAAGTAATCAAGAGTGGAGAATATTGGTTAATGGTTCATCTTAAATTGCTTAACATGCATATGAATAATATATGGAGTATCGACTAATTCTATCATCATCAAAAGCCCTAGAATACATCATCGCGAAAATATTCCGGAATTTTCTAATGTCATCACACACCATAACGATGAATGTGTGAATACTACGTAGAGAATAACTCGACACCATGAGTAATCGAGTTCAACTCTCTAAGAGCACTAAGTTTTGTGAAATAGGCTAATCAATGCAATGAACCACCATGAATGGCTCATTCAACAAAGGTAATATCCTACATATGACTCTCGAAGCTATCACCACCTCAATAATCATATCGTGCTACTTATGAATAGGTTCTTCAACTATTTCGTATCTCCAAACCTAATTCTAGCAATAGGTATAAACATAATCTAACTCAATTGGCCACTTGAATCAAAAGACATTCAACCTTAGTGTAATACATCAATCATACACTCAACCACATAGTAGAATAATATCGATGATGAAAAGAATAAGTTTTCAATCCATAATTAATCAAATAACATGTCTTGCAATTTTAGACTACATCCTCAACCAATAAAAAGAATTTAGCTAC
>JAJJMA010064272.1:0-15597 GCA_023529015.1 Papaver nudicaule
AGGCGCTCGCCTAGGCACCAAAGGTGCATGAGTCGCTTGGTGAGTGCTTCGACTATCATGATGCGCCCAAGGTGCCTGATGTGCCATCCTTTGATTAAATTATTTTTGATCGCATCAGTCACTTTACACGCGCTTAAACACTTGAGGCGTGAAGTGATTGATTTGGTGTCTCGCCTCGCCTTGCACTTCAAACAACAGAACTATCACCTTGTATTTGCTATATATAATCAACCAAAACAAAATAAAGAGCAACAAAACGTTCATAACGTGCCAAATTTTATCTAGAGCACGACAGTCATCAGATATAAAAAATAAATACACAATTTTTAAAGTATTCGTACGCAAAATTAAATTCGAGGAGTTCTGTTGGCCTGAGATGACAATTGACCCAACCTGTGCTTTCCACATGTACCCTTATCTGTGCACTGAGGGGTTTTGCAAATTTTGCAGTCCCCATTTTCAAGGGATATGCATGATCTTTTTAGTAACACAGGATTACCTGATGTCTACATGGCTGCGATTTGATATCAAAATGATAATAAGAAAGATGATTTGTTTACAGGACATAACTGAGTCTCATAGACTCGACTCTCTTCTCTCAACTCTCATATGTGCATAGCACATGCACACTCACAGACCTTACACCCTCAATACACCTCACATACTTACAATGAATGATATACGTACAAACTCTCATGCCATTACCCTCCCTCAATCTCAAGGGGGCTTGGAGAGGGTCATTGAGATTGCACTTACAATGAATGATATACAAACTCTCTCAACAGTAGCAGACAATATTAAATTAGAAGAGATGTAAGGGGAAGTTCCAGTAGTTGCTGTAGAAAAGACTTCATAAGTAGGTTGTGCAAACTGGTAGCTCATGTAGGCAAAAAGAACCATCATGCAAAGGTGAAAGAATAAGACATATCCATTTTCTAGAGAATAACCAGGCACAAACTTGAGGTGAAGAAGCAATACGTAACAGCATGTACAACTGAAAAGAACCTTACCAAGGCTGTGAGCAGTGGCGGACGCCGGAATTTCTGTCATTGGGGTCAAGACTTTGAAAGAGGTCCGGCCGAAGGCCGCAATTTTTTTTAGGGTGCCTAGTGAATTCTCTGTAGGACATATGCCCTCCATGATAAAGATAATAAAATGTTCAAAGACGCACTTGATCGGTAAAACTCACATAGTTGGCTACACACTAATATGTATGAGAATGGAAATGCGAGGTCAATTGGTTGTTTAAAACTGGTGAGTGGGGTCAACACCTATGAATTAACCGGTAAATCAGGAACAAAAATTTCTAGAGGCAAATTTCAGCGGGGTCAATAGACCCCGCTTGCCCTAGTGTAGGTCCGCCTCTGGCTGTGAGGTGAGTGGACAAATCATACTAGCAAATTGTGTTGGTATAGAAATATCAAGCATTGGGTACGAGAGAAGTAAGCAGCAATAGTAAAAGTTGATGCAGAAATGACTTAGGCACGGCAACAACATGCATAAGAATACCAAACAGTTTAAGTTGCAGCTGAACTCAGTGTTGATGATATAGAAATCTCAAAATAGCAAGGAAGTATGTAGAGCAATCAAGGATAAGTAGAATGGTGCTGACCTGAACTCATACCCTCAAGCTTACAACTCAACATGCCTTAAATCAATCCACATAAGCACAAAGAACCAAGCTGCCGTATATATATATATATATATATGATCACCAACTAACAATACCAATATAAACTCGACACACAGCAGCCAAGGAGATGACTCGTATAACAAGTTTTCTTCAAAACAGTAAACACCCAGGAGAAGAGTAGCTGCACACATGTCTGTTTTATTTGCACAAAACATAGTCTTCTATCCTTACAGAGAGATCCACACAAACAGTTGTAGCAAAGTAGAAAAAGGAAAAGCCAAATAACAAAAAAGAACCAACAAAGAAGATGCAACAACAACACCTTGTATTATTCTTCGGCACACACACCAACAAATATGAAAATAGAACCACTGGTTGCATACTCACATATATGCAAACATAGAAGCAGGCTATACATACTGAAGTATATGTAGACTCAATGAGAACATCAATCTGTACACCAGTACCACACCAATTCCAAGTCGAAGACAACAAAAATCAGCTCCATCATTCAACGTACAAGTCGACTCACTCACCTACTCTCACTGTGAGGACTATACCAAAGTAAAATTGAGAGGCGGAACTAAAATGTAGCATGATTAAGCACATATGGTGCATCAAACCTTTAGCACACACACGTACCTCAACATTCTGCTGAAATTTAAAAAGAAATTCTCTTCACTCTCAAGCGGAACAACTTTAAGTCTTCATCTAGCAAACATAATGAAGTAGAATCCAACATGCTCAGGCCTTCAAGCTCCAGGAATCAGTATAAGTAGAACTTGATAAAAAGAACTAGTAAATCAGTTATGACAAAAACCAAATCTGAAGATGAACTTGGATACTTGTTAAAATAGTGATGTAGAGATCACACATGAGATGAAAATCAAAGTAATCTAAATTTTGGATTTGCCAAATCCAAATTAACATAGAAGATGATTACCAGCAGAGACTCAATTCAAACAGTTGAGGTAGAAGAAGCTAATTCCACTCTAAGGATTATCGGCAATCTTCAAGAGCTCAAGGGAGAGAATTGAATTTTAGTCTCAGATACATGCTTAATCCTTTCCATTGACGTAGCAGGGATCTAAACAAAACCCTAAATTCGACCAAAACCCCAAGAAACTTCAAACCCTATCTCCATGAAAACTCACTAAAAACTTCATGAACAATATAAATCAACACAAAACAATCAGAGATTTGAAGAATCAGTCAGAGAAGAACAAACCAGACCTAATTGCATCAGAACCTTGATGTTTGATTGAATCAGAAGGAGAAGTTTTGGTGAAGAACAACGACAGCGGCAGAAGATCGATTTAATGGTGGAAGTGGTGATGAAATTCTGATTTTGTCCAAGGATCGACGACGTTAGACTTTCCCCTCGATGATACCATAGTAACACAGGATTACCTGATGTCTACATGGCTGCGATTTGATATCAAAATGATAATAAGAAAGATGATTTGTTTACAGGACAGAACTGAGTCTTATAGACTCGACTCTCTTCTCTCAACTCTCACATGTGCGTAGCACACACTCACAGACCTTACACCCTCAATACACCTCACACACTTACAATGAATGATATACAAACTCTCATGCCATTACTTTTGATTCTCTTCCGAAATTCTTCATTCCAGTAATTCTACAAAATATACTTCTTCCATCTCGGAAAAATATGACACCTTTAGTTTTCGAGTTTACACTATTTTTAGGCAATGTACTTGAGGTGAACCGGCATTATATACCACATATCGACAAATTGGAATCTAGTTTGCAAAAACCGTGCCAAAAACTTACTTCACACCGAACCTGGCAAAAGCCCTTTGACTTGTGGTTGCACCACCACATGGTAAGACGGTGACAACCACCGGCCGGAAGGAAAGGCCATTTTCGTCCCACGTTGCCCACCTAATTTACTGTCGAGGACTAACCTTTTAAACCGTACACGTAACTCCAACTTTAGAAACAGATCTAACGGTCTAAGCATCTGATATATTTCCCCGATTTTCCTTTTTTTTCTTTCTCACTCACTCTGCACAGAATGGCGAAGAATTTGAGCCGATTATTCTCGTCAGTGATCGAACCCAAACTAGGGTTTCAATCAGAATCAATCTTGAATTCAATCTCATTAAAAAGAGGGATTTTCAGTACTACAATCAAACAAGACAATGATGAGGATGAGAAGAACAAGAAAAGTCCTGAAATTGAAAAAGAAGAAGAGAAAACCAGCAGCTCTGAATCTGAATCTGATGAAGAAGATTATGGAGTGAATAAATTGACTGGAGAAATCGGTGGACCTAGAGGACCTGAGCCTACCAGGTATGGAGATTGGGAGAAAGGAGGGAGATGCTCTGATTTCTAAGTCTGGACCGAGTCACCGAGTCATCTAGTGAGTGAGTGATTCAATTTCATGTATTTGAATTCATGGGTTTGTTTTTCAGAATTAATACTATATTCAATAAAGATTGTAGCTTTTTTTTTTGTTGTTTGAGAATTTGGGGGCAAATTTGTTGTTTTTTATTTAGATGAATAAAATGATTGAATATGGAAATATTGATTGATTAAGTGGTTGTTTATGTGTGTGAAATTTTACAAAATTAAGGTTATAATATGTTCATAATGATTCTTTTAGTAGCAAATATGATTTGTTTATTTTGACTTTTTGATTGAAATTAGGTGGTTTGAGTAAGTTTTTTGGATTCCTATCTTGCGTAGAGGGTTATAAGTTAGTCAGTCGTGTGTGACATGATCATGGTAAGGTTGTCGATGTTCTTCCTTTTATTTGCTTTGCTATCCAGCTCAAGCAAAGAGTTGACATTTTCAGAGCTTTAGATTGGATAAGAATTGGACTGCACAAACTGAATTAGATTGTCGACTGGCAGATAAATCCTAGGCCTCAATGCCAAAGATTCCATACAAGTTATACCCATTTACATAGATTGCAATAGCTATCTTTTAACAACCGGAATGGATGTAGGGATACATTCTGTGTGCATTGTTGAAGCCTCTCAGTCCTTGTATGTTGGATTGAGGTTCAGGTGTTATGATTTTATTTTTTTTAGTATTTGTTCCGTAGCTTGCCATGGAAATTTCTTTTATCCTCTCAGGGGTGGAAACACTTCAATATCTAGGATTACGGCTTCTTCAAAGGTGTTGACATCTTAATTCTTGAAAGGTATATTAGGTTATTTAAATTGGTACCCACCGCCATTTGTTTATTTGTATAAACCTCTAGACTTATTCCCAGTTTTTTAACGAATGATAATTGATGTGACATTGCGTGCTCATTTCCTTCTGCTTTGTTAATCATCCCGCGGACTAGTCTCAACTTCTTGTTATATGGATATTGGTAGTAATGAATTTTTGTTATTGGTTTACTAGCAGATGAGTTCTTTAGAAATTTCTGTCTCGTTCTTCGTCGTCTTCCTTCTCTTTTTCCCTGTTCTTGTTACATGTAGAACAAATTGTCGTGTACCTTTGTCCTGTGGTAGCGGGGAGCCTGGTGTCCGTGCTCCTTTCAGATTAGAAGGCCTTCATAGCGAAGTATGTGGTTATCCAGGTTATAATCTTTCTTGCAGTAGCTCAAAAAAGACAATTTTAGAGCTTCCTTTTTCTGGAAACTTTTTTGTTCAAAACATAGATTATGATTCACGGGTTATGAAAATCTCTGACCCTGATAACTGTCTTCCTAGAAGTCTTCTAAACCTAAGTCTATCAGGTTCCCCTTACCAGTTGGATGGTCGGAATGAAAAGTATACCTTTTTGAATTGCTCATCAGCATCTGTTGATCTTACCAATATATCTTCATTATATGCCCACATCCAATGCCTTAGTAGCTCTACACGCACCATATTGGCTACAAATGTGACGACTCACTACATTCAACCGCTGAACTCAAGCTGTGAGTTAATTGCCACTGTATCTGTTCCGGTGGTTAGCACTTCTTCTGAAATTGAAAATTTTCTTCAGCTCACATGGTCGCCAACTCCAGCTGATGATATATCTCAAGGTAAAAAATTTCCTGTCAATCTTCTCGTTCCTTCATTTGATGTTTTTGTTGCTTAATATGAATCTTGTTAACATAACTACTTAAGTGCGAAAGGAATATGATTAGTTGGTTCAAGTTTAGTTCCTGAATCATTGTGATGTATTACTTTCTTTTACAAGTTCGTATGTCTTGCTTCTGATTCTTTCGATGATCCTTTAGCTATTTTATGAGTTAATGAAATATATTAAAACTCAGATGGATACAACAGTGTCTGTGTTCTAGTACTTGTGCCTGAGAGTATTTGAATGGAATTTTGGTAGATACACTTTTACTGAAAAAAGATTTTTGAAAGGAAGTTCAAGAGATTAAAGATTGTGATTTCATTGATGATAGCGATTTTTATTTTTATTTTTTGATTTCTTTGAACAGAGTTGAATATAATGAAGAAGTTTGTGTTGCAGGTAATATCCGCAGAACAATGATGCTTGTTGTTTTCGGTATTTGCACCGGATTACCAATTCTAATATTCTTCGTATGCTTTTACTGTCCATGGATGATAAGGTCTTACCGTGGTGAGGAACACAGGTTATTTGTTCCAGTTCTGCCGCAGTCTAATGATCGCTTGATATTTTCCTCACTTGGATATCAGCCATCATTCATATCTGCACGCGGCGGATATCAGCCGTCATTCATACCGCGTCAACAACCTGTCAAAGCTGGCCTTGATAGTTCAATTATAAAATCTTATCCAAAAATACTGCTTGATGAAAAGCTACGACTGCCCAATCTAAACGATACGATTTGTTCAATTTGCATATCAGAGTATCAACCCACAGAGACATTGAAGATTATACCATCTTGTAACCACTATTTCCACGAGAAGTGCATTGATCAATGGCTTAGCATGAGTTCGACGTGCCCTGTTTGTCGGGAGCCTCAAAGTCTCCAGTCACTGCTTCCATCTGTTGTTTCTTCCTAGGTATCTTTCACTATCTTTTCTTGTCATTCATTCACTCAAACAAATTACATGTACAGTCCTTTCTCTTTTTCTGTTCTGAAACTGTAATATTAGGGTTCTTTTTGCTATGTACATACTGATTTAATCTTCAGATAAGTTCTGTCGTCAGAATCAGGTTTTATAGATAATTTACTTTATGACTTCTTGTGGAGCTTCTGCTTTTCAGTGAAGAAACAAGCATAGCGTAATTACAGAACCTAATACGGTAGAATTGGGCCCAACTCCCATGAGGAGACCACATAAGCTGGACTTATGCTGATCCAACAGGTGCGATCTGGGCCTATCCATACGAAACCTGCGCCTATCAGGATGGGAGGCTGTGGAGTGATATTGAAGTTTTATAGACAGTAGAATTTAGACCCTTGGATGAAAATCTGATGAACAAAATTTATCATCACGCCCGAGATTTTCTATCTCGCTAGCGAAACTATTAATCTCAGACAAGATAGGTTTTATCGAGCGAGATTAATTCTCTCGCTCGATAGAATCTCTCTCAGCCGTCTAATAAAGCAGATTTACCAGTTTATTTGGTGAGTTTGTTAGCCCATCCCCACAGTGGCGCAACTCTGGCAAAAAAAATAAAAATAAATTTGCTAGATGCATAGGAAGAGACCTTAAACAAGGCTTGAAAAATCCTTGGTGAAACTCATTTGTCAAGGCCCATAATTTAGCGGGCCCACCAGCACCCCTCTTTCACAAATTTGGAAGACCCAAGAACCTTTATAACATCAGAAAATAAACCTGGCTATTTTGAGGGCGATCACTTTTTTAATCAGGGCGAGCACTATTTCAAATATCCCATCCCAGTTTATAAGGGGTGCTAAAACTTTGTGCAAATACTAAAAAATCCCTACATTAATCTTACTACTAATTTAACTACATAACTAATCAAAAAACACCCAAACAAATATATCATTATCAACAAACACTCTTCTTCTCTCTACTTCATTTCTTCGTCTCTAAAATCCAAAAAACTTAAACTTTAACAACTTAAAAATTCAGAACACTAATTTTACTACTAATCTTACTACAAAACTAATAAAAAAACACTCAAACAAAAACCATCTTCTCTATATCATTAACAACTAACAATCTTCTTCTCTCTATTTCATTTCTTCATCTCTAAAATCCAAATTAAACTTTAACAACTTCAAAATTCGGATTTTGAAACTTGGTTTGTTGATTAACTTGCAATACAAAGATGGTTGGTCAAAAATAATCAAACGATACTCCATTGAGGAGCTTAGTTCACTAAAAACACTATGATTTGTATGAAAAATGCTCAATTTTTTTCAAGTTACAGAGACAAAATCGTCAAGGTTTTGTCTTAAAGTCATGACGATTGTTCTTGACTATAGAAAAATCGTCATGGTTATATCATCGACCTTGACGATTTTTCATAATTTTTTTCCAGAGTTTTCATGATTTAGACAAAGAAAAATCAAGAAAAAAACCAAAAAAAATCGTCAATGTTTTGAAGGTTTCCTTGACGATTTTTTTGGTCACTGTTTTCGCAACGCTTATAAACGTTGCTAAATCTGTTAGTCACGGTCTAATTTTTTACGTATCTCAGCTCGGTTGTTCTCATTCATCATGCTCTCGCACTGACAGATCCCTTATAAACTGGGATAGGATATTTGAAGTAGTGCTCGCCCCTATTAAAAAAGGGTTCGCCCTCAAAATAGCCAGGAAATTCAGTGGCATAGGTTGCAAATATAGAATTGAACAAAGGCTTAATAATTGCAGGAAGCTCACAAATTCGTAGAAAATGTGAGATTATTCTCAACAATAAGAACCTGATTTTTTTGGGGCTGAGGTGATTTTGTGAATCATTTTGGCGAACTGGATTAAAATTAACATGGATGGTGCTTTGAAAGGGAATCCGGAGCCAGCAGGTGTAGAAGTCATTGCTAGAAACTCGGAAGGAATACTTATACAGGCAATTGCGGTGTTTTTGGGAATCTCCACAGCATTAACTACAAAATCTTGGGGTCTCCTAACAGCTGCAAGAATATTGCCAGAAATGGATGGGAAAGGGTTTGGATCGAAGAAGATTCTAAATCAATGCTCCAGATCCTTCATAATGGACAACAACAGGTGCCTTGGTTTCTACAAGGAATATTGTCCGATGCGGTCTCATTTCTCCAACAGGTACCACAACTCAGAACTACACATGCCTATCGGGAGGCAAACCAGGCGGCGGACGAGCTGGCTAATGAAGCGGTTCGAAGACAGAATCAGAATTCACGGAATCCATCAATAGTTATCTGGAACGCGATGACACCTTCTTTTCTCCAATCAATATTGTATAACGATAGTTTGCGCGTGACCACACCACGAGTTGTACCTTCCTGTGTTTTGAACCACTATGCAATAAAAAGACTTTACCTTCAAAAAATAAATAAATTAAACTAAGTGATTTTTCTCTCGATTAATTGGTACAAGAGGCATGCAAATTCATCATGGGCACTAACAACAAACAAAAACCATCATTCGATCGTATATACAGAACTTCATAACTCCCTTGGAATTTGATAAGTCCTTGTACATTATTAAAAAAAAAGTATTTTTTTTTTTTGATGCAATGGATAAACTTTATTTAACTGTCAGTAGAAGAGACTGACATCTTGTTCGACATAATCAAACTTAAAATAAAATCAGGTGGGCTGTATAACCACTCTGATGTCTGCCTAAACTTCCTACTATAGTTTGCCAGTTTATGTGCTGGTTTATTACAATCTTTGTTGAGATAAGAACATTTCCATGTGCTAAAATCTTTGAGCTGAACTGCCGCATCTAGTAGCAAATCCTCATTGTCCCAGCCAATATTCCTTGTGCTTCCTTTGAAAAACTCCTCTATTCCCTTCAAATCAGTTTCGAAATGCACGTCTTTGAGTCCTAATTCCCAACACCATGCGACAGCCTCATAGATGGCTAAGCATTCTGCTTTCTCTGCGCTTGCGACTGCTCCAAGGAACCTTGCTCTGCATCTTGTGAAGTTACCTGCACAATCACGTAAAATTAGTCCCAGTCCTGCAAGTTTAATTTCTTTTGAGAAAGAAGCATCACAAGTGACAGATACAAAAGGTGCGACTGGTGATTTCCAAGCTAATTGTTTCCTAGGAATGTGTATTGCCCTATGTTCTACATCCCGGTCTGTTAAGCATGCAGATAGAAGCTTGCGGTAAAACTTTGTATGAAAATCCATGGGCTCAGTTAGCCTTGAAAGTAGGGCTCAACTATACTGGGCCGACGTAACATAAAAATTCATGGGCTCAGTTAGCCTTGAAAGCAGGGCTGAGCTGATTTTCAAATCCAGACGCAACTGAACTTCATAAATAAATAAATTGATCAAGGATTAGTATTTCTTAAGCTTCTATAAATATTGAATTTGTTGTTAGTGTTTGTTTAAACAATGGCTAAACTATGTTTGTGGGTTGCAGTTACTACATATCTTCTCATCTCGGTTATTCTGATTCATCAAGTTTCGGCGCTGTATAGACCTGAAGAAGTTTTGTAAGTATCTTTGAGAGTATATATATATTTTCTCTATCGATAGGGAATTTGTTGTTACCCGACAGGGACTCTAAATATTATTTTGGTCTGTGTTTTTTCTTTGTTTTCCAGGTGGGAAAGAAAAGACTTATTCCGCCATAATACCTTCAATCAATTTTTGAACAATATCAGGTTTTCTGCCGAAACCTATAGAAGCGATTCACAATGTCCCGAAGGAGTTCGGTCACCTAGTTATGTTCTAGGGATAGTCAAGGGACTGCCTGGGTATAACTGAGTCAGTGAGTTACACCAAATCACTATTGTACTTGATGATCCTTGTTAAGCTAGTGAGTGCGTGATTGATTCAGTTTCTTTGTTACTTTTTTGGGGATGCTATTGGGATCAAAATATTCACTGTTTTTTATTTAGTTTGTTTTAAACTTGGGGATAAATTTCATACGAATATAATACTCGTTCCGTTCCATTGAATTTAATAACTCTGTGTAGCATAGTTTTTTCTTACCTTTCTTGAAATTGTGGTATTACAATTAATTTTGTTTAGCATGTGGCATTGTAGATAAAAATGTTTGCAAGGACCTTAACATAAAGTCCATGGCATGACTAATCTTGAAAACCCGCTTGCAAAGGTAAAGTTTCACAAAGGCTTAGGCCGGTTCCAATGGGACCTGGAAAATATGCCCCTTTTCATCGACGATACTATTTTTATCTCACGTTGCAAATTCGCAACTTTACAACGTCGTTTGGCTGTTTGCTGGGTTCATAGCCAGCTAAAACACTCATATTGTGTGTTATTTGTGTCCCATAGGAACTGGCCTTATTAACTGCGGAAACCCACGAAATTGCATATAATGTGAGATATATTATTCTTAACAAGTAACACACGTAAACTAAAGTTTAATCTTCAGATATGTTGTTATCAAAACCAGCTGGTTGTCTTTAAAATGATAATGATAATTTAGTGTCTGACTTTCTATCGAGTATTTTATTCAATTGCTTGATCTATTCAAATAAGAACCAAAAGAGGCATGACAGAAGCAGAAAAAATGGATATTCTTTCATATTTCCTTGAGATATCATAGGGAATTTTCTTGAAAAGACATGGTATTAGAAGATGGGTCTAACTTCTGGTATCAACTTCATGTCTATGACTTTTTCATTCATGACAGTTTGAACAGAGGCTTATCGATCGAAATGGTCTCTTTTGAAGATCCCCACAACTCTTCGGAAATGATTACGACTTGGAAGAAATCAATATCATTCATTTTAGGAAAGATATTTAATAGGAAATATTCTTGTGATTCCCATTTTAATTTAGACAGTGAATGGAAATCTATTGCAACCAATTAACATAATAATGGGTGTGTCTGTGCTCATCTTTCTGTTCTTCTTCCCATTCCTTTGTTTTCCATGTTTGATTGCAAGTATTGAAAACTGTCAAGATCAGCAGTGTAGCAAAGATGAGCCTGCGGTTACATTCCCTTTCAGATTAAAAGGCCGTCATGGAGAGCATTGCGGTTACCAGGGTTTCGATCTTTCATGCAATACATTGAATAAAACAGTTCTTGAGCTGCCATTTTCTGGTGTTTTTGTTGTTCAAAGTATCTACCATAATAGTACTGCAAATGAAATACAACTGCGCGATCCGGATAACTGCCTTCCTAGACGTTTACTGAACAAGCTGAATCTATCAGGTACTCCTTTCTTCGGCATGTCCTATAAGAATTATTCCTTCTTCAACTGCTCATCGGATATAACTTTCAATTTCTCAAGGTCAATGGCCAATATCAGTTGCCTTAGCAGCTCCACCCACAGAGTAATTGCTACATCCGAAACAAATTCCAATAGTTTGAAGGCAAATTGTGGGTTGATTGATACTATAACGGTTCCGAAAAGCTCTTTGAATCCGTCTTACGGAGGTTTTCTACTTAGAAACAATCTTCATCTCACTTGGAGGACTCCATCAGATTGCAGACACTGCGAAACCACAAAAGTTCCGTCTAAGAGAGGCTCTGAGGGTCTTCCAGGTTAGTATCTTTTTGTAATTTCGTTTTCGCAATGAGAAGAATTCAGTTCAGTAAAATTTATCTAAAATTATCTTGTATTGCAGTTTATAAAAAAGTTCTTATCTACATGGGCATCATAGTACCAATTCTATTAGGCTTTGCTTGCTGCACTGTGTTGATCAACAAGGAACATATCTTTGGTGGTGCTAGTTTGATTAACCTTCCAGCAAACGCCGTATCACCAGAAGAAGTTCAGAATCCACCACCACAATGGGTCGTCCTTACAACCGGTCTTGACGGTTCAACAATAGAATCTTACCCTACTGTAATTCTTGGTGACAGCCGAAGATTACCCAGTCCGTACGCCAATACTTGTTCAATATGTCTGTCAGAGTATCAACCTAAAGAGACACTGAAGAGTTTGTCGGCGTGTGATCATTTCTTTCATGCTGATTGTATCGATGTTTGGCTTCGTATAAACTCAACATGTCCTGTCTGCAGGAAAGATCCCATCTGACAGTAAGAAAAAAAGACTTCGTCTCAGCTTGTCGTACTCAGAGATCCTTTCAACCAGTTTTCCCCTAGCTTTCACATAACTGTCCTTTCGCGATATTCTTTTGTGACCTCATGCCAGTTCGTTCTCTTTTACGAGTTGAATTGGTACCGGTTACACGTACTTGATTGCTTGTGTAACGTGTAAGTAAATTTCTACTCTTTTGAAAAAATCATTGATGAATATATACACCTTAGAATAATTCCCAATTCATTGACTAATGAAATGATCCAGCAATCAATTTGTTTCAACTTTCAACTTCTTAATAAGAATCTGTGAGTAGCGGTAACAATCAATCTCGATTTATGCATTGATGAGTTTCTTAAGAATCTTAGTCTTCTTCTTCCTTATCTTTTTTCCTGTTTCGGTTACATGCCAATCATATGCAATATGTACAAATCCTATGTCATGTGGCGTCGGAGAACCTCCAGTTCGACTCCCTTTCAGGTTAGCTGGCCGCCAGAGCAAGGAATGTGGTTACGAAGGATTTGATCTTTCTTGCAACAGCTTGAATAAAACAGTGCTGCAACTGCCAAACTCGCAACAATTTTACGTTCAAAGCATCAATTACGCTTCGCAGGAGATACATATTTACGACCCCGGTAATTGTCTCCCTATGCGTCTGCTAAAGCTACATCTCCCATCCAGGTACTTGCTCTCCGGTTTGAATCAGGAATATACATTCCTTAACTGCTCATCATCGTCTGTCGACGTCACCAAAATATCTTCATCATATGCACCCATCAGTTGCATGAGTAGCTCCACGAACACCATATTGGCAACAAATGTCTCTAATTTCAATGTTCCGTTAAACTCAAGTTGCAAGTTAATTGCCACCGTTACAGCTCCCGTGGCAAGGACAGTGGATGGCTTTTCTCATAAAATTAGTGATGTTCTTCTTCTTAAATGGCAGATCCTCCCTGACAAAAAACCAAGTAAGTTCTTTGTATAACACTTTTTTTTTTACACAGATGTAACATAATATTTTATTAATCGGAATCAGAGTCAACAGAATTACAAGAATTAGATGGAAGCCTAGCAACAAGTTTTTTCTGTTGCTTGCTGCAAAGACCATTTACTTATCATCCTTTAACAGTGTCTGAATTTTGAGGACATTGGGCATAATGGAGAAATTTATGATGCAGGTAAAAAATTGACAGCAATTGTCTATGCAGTTCTTGGTTTCATCTTAGCATTATCAATGATATTAACATTGGTATGCTGTATCTGTCCCTGGATTTTCGGTGCTCTCCTTGACCATCACAATTTATTTGCCTCCGATGGGATTTTATGGCACTCAACAGATGCAAACCAAGAAGCCATCACTATAAGAACGGGCCTAGATGACTCGACTATCAGAAGCTACCAACAAATAATTCTCGATGAGAAACTACAACTACCGAATCCAAATGATACTACTTGTTCAATATGCCTATCAGAGTATCTACCTACAGAGATGCTGAAGATTATACCGCTGTGTGACCATTATTTCCATGCTACGTGCATTGATCCTTGGCTTCGTATGCATACTACATGTCCAGTTTGCCGAAAGTCTCTGCAGCCCTCGCTTCCAGCCGTTGTTGCCTCTTAGACCGAACTTTCGTTCCTTTTGCTTTCCTTCGCCATGAATCAACCGCATTGAACTCGAGCTGTGTTTTAACTGCTACATTTTTTCAACTCCCTTGTATAAATTGGAATTTCTCTCTGTAGGATGTTTCTTCTTATAAAATTCCCATTGGTCTTCCTTTATGACATATTCACCACTCTTGGTGTTTTTGAAATTTTCAGCAAGTGTTTATTTTCTTTTGCCACGGCACAGTTGCGTTTACAAAATAGATAGACGAGGGTTGAGTGTCGATTGGCACAAACGATAAGTAGTTGAATTGGTACCGGTTAGATGGAATTGTTTACTTGTGTAGCGTGTAAGTATATTTTTACTATTTGAAGAAATCCTTGATGAGTACATATACCTTAGACTAATTCCCAAGTTCTTTGACTAATGAAATGATCTAGTGACCGGTTAGTTTCAACTTTCGACTTCTTAATCTATAAGTAGCAGTAACAACAAATTTCGATTTATTCATAGATGAACTTGTTAAAAATCTTAATCTTGTTCTTCCTTGTCCTCTTTCCTGTTTCGGTTATATGTCAATCATTTATATACTGTATATATCCTCTGTCATGTGGTGTTGGTGAACCTCCAGTCCGACTCCCTTTCGGATTAGATGGCCGTCAGAGAAAGGTATGTGGTTACTCGGGGTTTGATCTTTCTTGCAACAATCTGAATAAAACAGTGCTGCAGCTGCCAAACTCCGGACAGTTTTTTGTTCAGGACATCGATTACACGTCACGGGAAATGCAAATCTACGACCCTGATAACTGTCTCCCAAGACGTCTACTAAAGCTACGGTTCCCACGCTCGTCCCCCTACAAGCTTGCTGGTTTGAATCAGGATTACACATTTCTTAATTGCTCATCTTCGTCTGTCGATGTCACCAACTTATCTTCATTATATGCACCCGTTAGTTGCTTGAGTAGCTCTATGCACACAGTATTAGCTACACCGGCTTCTAATCCCAATCTCCCGTTCAACTCAAGTTGCAAGTTTATTGCTACGGTTATAGTTCCTGTAGTAAGGTCAAGGGATCGCTTTTCCTACAAAATTAGTGATGTTCTTCTTCTAACCTGGCAGCTGCCCCCTGATAGATCACTAGGTAAATTTTTGCACTTACCATTTTCTTTATTGATTTTTCTGTTGCTTACTACAAATATTATTTACATATTACCGTTCAACAAAATTTATATTCTGAGGATGTTCGATATAATGGAGAAATTTATCATGCAGGTATCGTAGGAACAGCAATCATCATTGCTATTCTCAGT
>JAJJMA010064320.1:0-10910 GCA_023529015.1 Papaver nudicaule
TGTAAGACTATTGAAGCCGGCAACGATTAAGCACGGTTGCATGTTTTAACTTACACGATTAAGGCCTGTGTAACTTGGCATTGAATGTTGGCAGTAGTGTGGGTCTTGAAAGGGCACTGTTTGTTCGCACTTGAAGGCGCAACTCGTTCTTATATACTGATTCAAGACCCATCTTTGAAAGATTTGACTCCGTAATTCCCACCTTGTGTTCTATGAGTTTGCCAAAATGTTTAGACTACCTTGTTAGCCTCATCTCCATAATCATGCAAAGGTATGTAGTGTCTAGCAGGCAGAATGCGTGAGAAGCGGTATCTAATGTCGTCGTGCATATAACAGTATCCATGGGTGATCCAGTGACTAATAAAGCTACTCTTAATAACTGACTTGGAGCCTCAGCCCAACCGAATTGGACTGCATTGTATGGGACACACTCGAACAGATTACTGACAGAGAAACAAGTTTACAACACACGGAGCAAAATTCCACTACAACAGTGGCTGCAACTGTCTTTGGAAACTACTTATTGCAAAAACTGAGAGAACAGCCAGCATTCATAATAAAACCTTATCTTCTATGTGCGCAACTGATAATAGAGTTACTCTACATCTGACTGTTTCGGCCATGGAAAAAGGTGCCCATCAGTATGGAAAAAGGTGCCCATCAGTATATCCTAATTGTATATGAGCAAAAGATGCCCATCAATTTTCCAAACTCAAAACTATTCACACAAACAAAAGAAATCATATTGATAATATACGCAAGAAAAATGGGACAAGTATCATGTGTATTACAAATAAACCATGTAAAATGATGATAATGAGAATTCAAATACGTTGCCATAGCTCAATTTTCTGATGCCGAAACGAGCAGACTAGGTTACTCAAAAAAGTAAATATTCATGAAAACCCCGAAACTAAGATATACAACCAGTACTAAAACATACTATATTAACCTTGACGACAAAAAATAAAGAAACATAAAAGATTGTATTATTATTACCATCAAATCTTTCTGAAGACGAACGGCGCACATAAACATGACATGTATATGCTTCTGCAGCTCTGCTGCTGGCTTGCTACTACCGAAATGGCGAAAGGCTTTCCACAAAAGTTGAATAGATATCAGGATTGTGAAAATCAGAGCCCCATTCATCAAACATAATCATCTTGAAAGACTTCTTTTTTCTGTTGTAAGAATAAAAAGTGGGAGTCTTCATAGTTGCGTGACCACTATTACATGTCAAGAGTATGTAGTCAGACCCCTGAAGGGGATAAATATCAACGAGACCATAGTTCAAAACAATAGGCAACTCGATAATCTCTTTGGTCCAGTTCATCGTGTTGCTAGCAGTGTTTGCATTCTCCTTGTTGTCACGGTCTTCATCAAATACATATAGCTCGATGATTTCGGAGTTGGATCTACAAGATATAACAACCTGCCCATTAATCTCCCGTAAGACAGGAGAAAACGCTATACGACTGCCATTAGGATAAATAAGATCAAAGTGAGAGTCTCTAGGAGGAACGAAATTAGGGATTGGGATAACTCTAAACTTTTCACTTCCAAGATCTAAAGCCACTAGGACTTCATCAACACTTGTGTCTAATTTGGCTAGCTGTTCTGGATACGGTTGAGGAAGACCACGAAGTTCTTCTACCGAACTCCTCCAATAAATGGTGTTATTTGCGTAGCAAGAGTACATTTCATCGAAACAGCAAGGTGGGAGTTCCTCATCAATCTTTTTCCATGTATTGGTACCGTCGCCTAGAGTAAATACTTCACAAGCTACAGACTCTTGTAATCTATGATGTGGTACGGTTAGATATTCAGATACTCTCCAAATACTGATCACTTTGTATTTCTTACTAGTGGAATCGAATCCAAAGAAAAAGGTTTGGAACTGAGGAGCTACATAATAACCGGCCGATCTTATCCGCAATTTTGATAGCAAAGTTGGTATGCCACATTCTTCTACTATTTCCCTGGTGCCAAAATTGTATATCGTAACAGTAGAAATGGAATCTTCAACTATACCGAACAACCCATTGACTGGCCCTATAATGTCATCAAAAGTCATAAATTCCGATTCCTCCTCTGAGAAATGGTGAACTGTCGTAGTCGGCTTGCCTTTACCTGCAACTGACAAGCTCGACGTCAGGTAAGATTCCATCCTGTTGCCTGTGTTGCCATTCTTAGCTTTGGGTACCACAAAGAGACTGTGACATGGTCTTTTCTTCGAGCGACTAAGGTGCAATTCAATAAACCCTGAATCGTCACGAATCGTTGATCTCCAACGTTTGCTTACGCACTTAAATCTCATCAGGGATTTAACTGGTAGCCTGGTCAGTATCTCCTGGATTACTAATTCTTCGTCGAGATGGGGTAGTACTACTCTACTGTAGCTGTTCTTCTTCCTAGTAGTTTTTCCTTGGTGTGTTTGTGGTTGTGTTTTAGACATGGTTTTGCGGTTGTTGTTGTTGGTAGTGGTGGTGGTGGTTGAAGGTTTCAGCACAGGTTTGAATCTAGGTCTGAGTATCATTTTGTGACGATCCATGAGAAATGAAATGAAATATTTTACCCTAGCCTAGCTAGATAATCTGGAGATAAAGAATTATATAAGGGCTGCTGCTGAAGTACCAGAAATCGATCAGAAACTAGGGTTTGAGATTACGTACCGTACTACCAGATCGAGAATCAAGCCAGCGTATCAGAAACCCTCCTCCTCCGCCGTATCTCTCAGTCTTCGTTCTCTCCAATTTCTCATCTCATTTCTTTCCTAATGGTTTCGAATGGAGGATGCGCCGGAAATCAATTCATATTCAGAAGATTGACGGATCCTACTTTGGGCCTGGGCTACTGGAAAGAAATTGTAAGACAGCACTTGTAATGAGCCTGGGCTTTTGAATTCGGAATGTTACCACCACCATGCCATGAAAGTCCGTGCTCTTCAAACACAGACGATAGATGTAAGTAAATTTAAGCAAGGTCTAACTTCAGCTGGATAGGGAAATTTTGCTTGTACCAAGAATTTCCTTTCTGTGGGGAGCATTCTAAGACGATTGTTGAGTATATATGCGTGGTGGTGTAAGTAAGACTACGGAGGTCGGGCAACAGAAACATGTTTTAATAGTGGCCTGTGTAACTAGGATGGTTCGCACCAGAAGGCGTAGCTCGTTCTGATCTATAAGAGAGTAGTCGAGTTTATTCTTCCATGAATCCAATCTTATTCCGGCCAAGAAACAAGTCATATTAAAATCGGTAAGCATTGGTATTGGCGTATTGCTTTAAGTTACCAGCATCACTATGTATCATTATGATTTCATGTTAAGCCAATATTGTATCTGCTAATAAACTGTTGGTTGATAGTATCTGCTAGTGACCAGCAGTTCTTCCACTCCTCCCTCCCACAACTACATGTCTTATTCTTTTCATGTCTCTCCATCAAACTGTCACACTCAAACTCTTTTCTGTTCTGTTCCCAGTTGAGCCTAGAATTGGTCAGTCATGAATGCTCTATCCAATGCAGGCTATAAAACAACATTAAAAATGTAACATAAAAAGGGGCAACATCTTAAGAGCAGAGACAGACAGTACACTTCCAAGTTCCATGAAGTCATATCATATATAGTCACCTCTTATGCTATCAACCTAACCTATGATTCTTAACACTCCTTCCAAACGCTACTCCTAGCAATAACTGCGGTAGCAGCTTGGGTTTAAAATTCACATTTGTGATTTGGCTCTACCCTAGCAGTCCAACCCACCCATTTGGTTACCTTCACCCACGTTTGATCATCTATGTCAGTCTTTAAACCTATCATTTCTCTTAATTACTCCGGCAACGCACTATTCCATTTCTTCTCTTCCTTTTTTTTCCTTCCGGTGGTGGTTTCAACCAATATACAGTTGAGTTTTAGTTGTCACCATCTTTGAGAAATTTGGTTCGTGGCCATTTTTGGTCGACAAATATATGAAGTAGATTCAACCAAGAGTTGACCAGCCAATAACTTTATGACACATCAGCTAATACAAAAGGCACTGGTCCCATGCAATGACTGGGTTCAGCATGTCCACATATTTTTTTGTACCAGTCAAAACAACCTTTTTGGTGAAAAGCAAATTTTTCCATCTCTCCCTTTTTCCGGCGATACTTCTTCTTCTCTGTTGGTTTGTACAAAATTCTATAGAGTTCATTTTTCTAGTTATGTAATTCTATAGAGTTCAGTTTTCTGGTTTGAACCCATTGATGTTTTTTGGGAGTGTTTCTTAAAAGACTTGTGATAGATATATACGGAAGAAAAAAATTAGGGATTTAACTGGTAGCCTGGTCAATATTTCTTGAACTAGTAATCCTTCATCAATGTGCGGTAGTACTTGACTGTTGTTGTTTATCATCTTCTTCCGAGTATTTTTCTTTATTGTGTATGTGATTTTTTATTTTAACCCACGGTGTTGTTGTTGTTGGTGTTGGTTATATAGGTTTCAGCACAGGGTTTGGCTCTAGGTCTAAGTTTCGTTTTAATCGTTTCCGGGAGGGGTCGGAAATTCTAAGATCATGAAGACTCTTAAGTTGGGCCTGGGCTACTGAAAACTATGAGACAACACTTGTATTGAGCCTGGGCCTTTGGATTTAGCTACCGTGAAAATACGTGTGATGTGCTCTTAACACACACACAGTCACAGATGATATATGCAATTTTAAGCACATGAAAGTTCTAGCTTCAGCTGGTTAACGAGAATCTGTTTGTTGGTTGGGTCATGAAGAATTAGAAAAGGTCGCCATGGTAAATGAGAAAAGGATGTAGTTTCTCTTTTTACTACTCAGTACTCATTATTATTTCATTATCAATTTCCTATTAATTAATCCAAGCAATAATGTTTATTAGCTGCTGCTAATAAACTCTTGGTTGGGTTGGTTGGTGGTATCTGCTAGCTAGCTAGTGACCGCAGTTCTTTGGACTCCTCCCTCCCCCCCTCCCTCCCACATGTCTTTTTCTAATTCTCATGTCTATCTATCTTTCGAACTCTCACTCTCAAACCCAATAGAGCCTAGAGGTGGTCAGTCATCATGAATGCCTTATCCTATGCTGGCTAGGCTTGGGTTGTTTATAGGGTGCAGACTATAAAAACGAAATTAAAAATGTAACATGAAAAGGGCAACATCTATCTTCAGAACAGGGAGAGTACAGTACGCTGCTGCCTTCCATGTAGTCATATATAGATATAGACCCCATCTATGATTCTTAACCGTTTCAAATGCGCGCTCTAGCAATAACAGCAGCAGCAGCTGGGTTGAGGTACGTAGCAGGCTAGATTCAAATTTCACCCTGTAATTTGTCTCTATTCTATTAGAAAAAACAACAACAAAAAATATACACCAGTCCAACAACTCACGCATTGGTCACCTTCACCCACGTTTGATCTATGTCAGTCTCCACAAACAATTTCATTTATTGTCTTCTTTTTTTTTCCCGAGTTTTATAGAGTTTTAGTTGGTCAAACTAATGTATGAGTAGATTCAACGGGCAGCCAAACAGCCAATAGCCTTATGACACATCAGCTAATACAAAAGCAATGACCGGTTCAGCAGGTCCACATGTTTTACCGGCAACACTTCTTCTTCTCCGGAGCTAAAATTTAACAGAGTTCAGTTGTCTGATTGATTAAGCTTTAGGAAACAGTATGTAACAAGAAAGAAAGAAACATTTAACAAAAACAGCATCCAAAAATTAAATATATCTTCATTGATCATGATCATCATCAGTTCTTCACATCAGGATACTACTACTAATTTTGATTAGACAACAAACAAAACCCCAAACTAATTTAAACCCTCTAAACTTAATTTGCTAATGAACCCATTCATCATCTTCTTCATCTGCATAGATTTCACATTACATTACCATGGGAATTTGGTCAAGTTCTCAAACTCACTCACCTTGACGCTGTCATGTACCCACCCTATGAGAAGGGTGCCCATATCATATTACATGCCTGTCCTTAGTACTTTTATGTTGGTAGTAGTACTTAGTGTAATAAAAGGTGCCTATAGCACTTGTAATGGAACCTAGCTATATATGGCTCATGGCTGGTTCAGTTGTAAGGAAGAACTCATGATGAATATTATCAATACAATCGGTTAAACGATTGAGGCCGTGTTCTTAGTGAACCGGAGAGGCTTAATCCGTGAGGGTTAGGAGGTTACCCAAAATCCAACTTGTCGATACCAGCCGGTATACGACATTTGGTACCAGAGCAGGTTACGATGACCGGACCGAGGCAGAAGGATTTTAAGGATCTCGATGCCGCCATTAAAGAGCTCAAACAAGCACTGAGTCAGTTCAATGTTAACAGATCTCAGATTTTGGAGAGTAGTCAAAGCAGTAAAGACCAGCTAGTAAAGATTGCAGCCTCTACACTGGATAACAAAACTCTCCTTACAAAGTTAGCAAATTACAGACTCTTATGATGGAGGAGTTGTTGAAGGCGACGGAGCAGATTGCAGTAAATACAAAGAAGGATGGAGGTGTTCATACGGAGGCTGAAGATGTGGTTGTAGATGAAGGAGAAGAACAAACCAGTGTTGGCGATTCAGTTGAATCGGTGGGTAAATATTCTCTAACTGAAGATGAAGGGAATTCCACTGAATCTCTTTGGGTCAATGACTTAATTTCCGAATCGGTAGAAACAAAGGCAATTTCTAGGGTTGAAGAAGAAGAAGAAGAATTCGAGCTGCTTATTCCATCATTTCTCTTCGAAGAAATTGCGAAAGCTGAATTTAATGAATTCACCAAAAGAACTCAGGTAGAATTTGGTGAAACAAAGTGTGAGGTAAAAGATAATTTGAAGGAATCAATTATTCTTCACAACAAACCACTTGGTAAGGATTGTTTTACTCTTAATTTTGATTTTAATCGTAAGTTATTTGATCGAGGAAAAGGGAAAAGGATATCAGAATTTTCTTATGAAAAATCATTTCGTCTAGTGATTTCTGATTGTGGGTACCAACCAGATTCTTGGTCTACAAAGTATTTGGTCAAATTTTGTGGAAACAGCGATAAAAAAATTTTTGAGACGAAGCTGTTTGACAAAAGGTCTGCAAGAACGATACATTTTACATTTCTGTTGACTTCCATAGCTGATATTCTTGATGGCTGTGACATGTATGAAAAATTGCCTGAAAGAGTGAAGAAGAAATTTAGTGGTGATTCTAGATTGCAGTTTACTATGTGTAAGAAGCATCTCTTCTTTCTCTTTATCTCTATTCGTAAAGTAATTGACCGTGGGAAGAAATTTCGATTCACTATGAGTTGTTCTTACCTTGTAGGAGACTATGCATTCCATTTTTATGTGTATAGTTTTGGTTCATTGAGTCATATGGTGTGTTCCGTTATATTGGATGATTATAGTAGAGATATTAATTGTGGTTGGATGTTATTTGATAGAGGAAAAATGATTGAGTTGATATTCTGCCATTTTCCATCTCACATAAGCATGAAAGCCTACAGTACATTGAGCTGGGAACTAGAAGACTGGTTTGAAGACTCGGTTCTGCTGGTGTTGCTTGAAAATGGTGGAAAATTTTTTTCTCTTGACATTTGGGATGGTGGTATGCTGTTGTGGGACTTCAGTATTGGAAATGTTGGTTGGATGGGTATAGGTTTTGTCACAGTGGAGTGTTTTGGAAGAAACTGGCAGCATAACTCTTCTTTGTTGTGTGTATCTGAAATTTCCAAGCAACTTGCAGCTGTTCTCAAGTGTATAATAATTGTGCGGCTAAATGTTCCTTGGCTTGCTTGGTTTACTCATTACACAAGGAGTCTTGACAGTGGAACAGAACCATTTCAGGTGCAGATGCAATTTGTCTTCCTTCATGAATTATTGTTGTTTGGTGATGGTGAACATGGGCTTGAGCATATAAATTTTTGGAAGGATGGGTTTTATAATAGGTCAACTCACTTGAACAGGATTGCAGTTTATATAACTGAAAGTGGGGTGATGCACACTTACTGGTGTTATGTGGGAGTTGGCTCTCTTTTACACTATTTATGGCTCCCACCTGAGATGCTTTGGAGTTATAGGAGGGGAGTGGAATTCTTCTTGGCACCTAAACAATTGCTTGGGAAGGTATCAGATATTCTGTGGCTGGAAGTTCTTTTGAACAAGTATGAATATCTTCTGATTTTTATCTCCTCAGTGGCCACAATTGTGAGAGCTGAAGATCAGTTAGGAATTGACTCATTTTTGCACTCATTATTGCTTACTTCGGGTCATTCTCCAACTGTGGTATGCCTTCTCATACAATTCTGGTATTATAGAAAAGATCTCCCTTGTACAATTGCAGCTGGCAAGCAACCTTGGATGTGGGAATTGTCTTCAACTTATGAGGCTTCGCTTGAATGCTTAAGGGTGGATATTTCTGAAGTTCTAGAGCAGCTACAGCATGGCTTCCCTACCACTATTAGGATGATGGGTGATGAATTGTTAAAGTTTTTGTTGAGGGAATACTTAAAATGGAAGTTCCGTCTGCTATACACAAGGTTATGGGATGCAGAAAATGTCAGCTTGATCAATGTGATTCTCATATCAGCTGTGAGCTTTAGTACAATCAAGTGCTATGGAGCCAATCCCATGCAGGGTAAATCATGTTATGCATCAGTTAGAAGTCTTACCAACCAAGGAAGAACAAGGAAGGTATACCCTATTTCTGCCATATTTTTTCTGTACTCCTTGTGTTATGGCCGACATGTTTTTGTTTCCTATATACAATGGTTGTCTTTGGGATATCAAACAACAAGAGGCCATGTCAAGCTGCGACTATATGAGAGAAGGGTGGAAACTCAGCCCCTGCTTACTGAGATTCTTAATACAGTTGTGGGAATGTGTGATGTGTTATTGAAGTGGGACTTTCCTTTCTTCTCTGTGTGCTATTGGAGCTTGTGGTGCTGCAGTTTCACTGAACTGCAAGGAAAAGATCCTGACAAGTGGATGGTGTCTCTGCAAGCACTGAAACACCTCTGTTATTGCACTCAACTGTTGAGGCGAAATCAACTTTGCTTGTGCAGGAGAGGTTAGTGGGCTACCTGAGATGGAAATACAGAATACTATCACATGGGTGGTGGAATGTGGTAGCTCTTGGTGGTTGTGCTAGTCTGGCAAGAATGAGTTTTCTCTTGTATTATGCTAAGCCTACATTTGTGCTGTATGGAGGCAATATTTTACCAGTTCACCCATCAGAAGTTCCAGGAAGCAGTCATAAAGCTAAAGAAGAGACAATTATAACCAAGAACAGATACTTCTTTGCACAAGATGGGAATGAGTTAGTTGCTGGGCCATGTTCTGAAGTGAAATTGTTGGGCCTCCTAAGGGTATCCATTGTAGCCAATTTTACTGGGCTTGTCATATACACTAGAGGCAGCAGTCAACCAGTTGGAACCGGACGATGCCCAGACTTCTTCATGCTTCTCAATGTGCAGCAGGCGTTGACTCTCATCCTTGAGGACAAGGATGTTGTGAAGCGGAAGGGAATGTCATGTACCCACCCTATGAGAAGGGTGCCCATATCATATTACATGCCTGTCCTTAGTACTTTTATGTTGGTAGTAGTACTTAGTGTAATAAAAGGTGCCTATAGCACTTGTAATGGAACCTAGCTATATATGGCTGGTTCAGTTGTAAGGAAGAACTCATGATGAATATTATCAATACAATCGGTTAAACGATTGAGGCCGTGTTCTTAGTGAACCGGAGAGGCTTAATCCGTGAGGGTTAGGAGGTTACCCAAAATCCAACTTGTCGATACCAGCCGGTATACGACAGACGCCTGTTTCATCCATAATCTTCCTCTGCTTCTCAACAATCCTCTCAACCTCTGATCTCTCCCTTTTCACCTCCTTCTCAACTCTCTCAGTCTCTTGAGCCAACTCCAACAAACAGAACTCATGGCTTTCAATCTTCTCTTCCTTCACTTTCTTCTCCTTCTCCAATCTCTCAACTTCATCTCTAAACACTCTTCTCTCTTCAGCTTTTCCTTTGAGAAGATTGAACCTTTCTTTGATTTTGGTCAAATCATAGCCAACTTCTTCCAACTCTTCAAACTCTCGGCTAAAACTCTCTACCTCACCAAGAATAGTACAAGGATCAACCAAGTTCTGCAATTTGTGAACCAGGTGCAAAAACCTATGTCGCAACCCAGTTTGATTCCTTCTTTCAAGCACTTGCTTCTGAAACATTGAAGTGGGTTGAAATGCGGTGCCTGAGGTAGCGCTGTGAAGACTTGGTCATAGTAGAGTTTCATTTCAGGAGTTAGGCAAGAAGATCTGTGGGTATCTGCAGGTGGGAATGCAAGAATAGAAGGAGATGGTGGTGATGGTGTTGGGGTTTGAGAAGGAGAAGAAGAAGAAGTACACATCTTAGGTACTAGTTTTCCGTTGGAAGATGGTGCTTCTCTGTTTGATGAGGCCATTGATGGTGTTTGGGAGGAGGTGGGTGATGGTGTTGGGGGTATTAGTTCTAGAGAAGAAGAAGAAATTGAAGATGAAATCTTTCTCTGGGATTGAGGGCTCTGATGCTGAAGTGAGGAGGTTGGTTAAAGAGAATAAATGGGGTTGTTTTAAAGAAGAAGCAATTGGGGTGTGTGAGTCATATTGCCCTTTCCGTGTATGGTTTATTTGTATTTACTCGGCCATTACTTTTGGGATTTGTCTGGTACAAATGGGGTAAACCAGCTAAGCTATGGCCTGATGGCAATTCTGAGATCTTTTAACTTGTATGATAGAAATGATTCTCTGTTACTGAATAGTCATGTGAGGAGGATGAGCTATGACTCTATGAGAGTTGAATTACTGTTTGTCTGACATAGAAATAGCATCAACATCATACATGTATGATGTGTATTATGCATTGCTTTT
>JAJJMA010064324.1:0-24851 GCA_023529015.1 Papaver nudicaule
GCCAAACATTTTGTGGCGCCATGGCCTTTTGGCCAAGGCCAAACATTTTGTGGCGCCATGGCTCTAGTGGCCACGGCCTTGGCCTTATGGCCAAGTCATATTTAGTGGCGCCATGCTCATGGCGCCATGGCCTTTGGCCCTGGCCAATCTTTTGTGGCTCATTAGGCCATGCCACTTCGACTATGTTGTGCACTTGGGTTGTGGTGTATTTTAGGTCATGGCATGCTTATCCATGGTATATTAGGCCATTCTGTGTTTAGATTGTGGCCTGCCTAAGTGTTTTTAGGCTGTTGTATACTTCTCAGAGAGCTCTGGACAGGCCTAGAGCTGCGATGTTTCTGAGGTTTTCATTGAGACTCAGATGTCGAGTCGTATTTAAGAGGATATCCATGAGGATGCGTCTCTGTTAACTCTCCACCGTGGTACCAGTGAGCAATTTAATTCTGATGCCGAGGAATTCAAAGTGATTTGGGCTGAAGTAAATTGGTGGTTTTACGAGTTGGTGGGTTATTTAACATTGCACTATGATATTAATCTCTCCACCCGGGAGCTATAAGAGAGAACTCATAGAGAGCGTATCCAGCTTACAGAACAGGTTGTATTCTGAGATATAGAGATCTGCCTGAGTAGGCAATCACCTCTTGGCAAGGCATAATAGAGGGGCATTTTACATTTTTATCCCTCTTTGATTTTTCACCATCTACAGGTTTGTACACCAGAATCAATTATCCACTAGTTATTTGAAACACACTAGTGCAAAATAGCCTATATGAGACACTGGACTAAGACACTTATTACATGTCATTGTGTGAGTAACACATTATATGTGTCGTTGTGCTGGTGTAACAATAAAATTATTAAACGATACTTACTGATGTGTTGGTGACTATGGTCAAAGTGTCTTTGTTGCGTTGACCATACTAAGACACTTATGAAGTAACGTTTACGTGGATTTTCTAGATATATGAACTTCATAACGGCTCATATGAAGAAAAGGCTAAAAAATAGAGAATACCCAACCTTATCTTCGAGCACATCTCATTCTCTCTTTCATTTCTTTCCGTTCTCCTCTCTTCTTTAACCTACCTTACAAACCAGTATCAATTTTTTCATCTAGATCTCTATCTCGGCCGTACTCTTCCTCCGGTCTTACGCAACACCGCAGGTAATCTTATCCATCTTTTTTTTTTATTTATTTTTTCAATCTTAACAGTAATTTCCTGATTTTGTTTTCTAGGTCTTATATTGGTTCATTTGATTGTTTCAGTGACTGAAGAAATTTAAGAAACATGTGGAGTTGAATTGAGATTTATTGAAATTTGGGTCTTAGGGTTTTCTGATGATGGTGAGTTGATGTCTTTTCATTTTGGCTAGAGGTGAAAGGGGTTTTACTTCGTGAGGAATAACTTCTGAGGTATACAAACATCGTCTTGTTTTTTGTGCTATTTGATTCCGTGAGATCTTCATTTAAAATTTTGATTTTGATTTTTATGTTGTTGTTTGTTGTGTGTGTGTGTGTAGATGAATAGACTAGGGCTGGTTTTTTATTGTTATTGATTAAAGGGGGTTTTCTGTTTTGTGGTTGTAGATTTGTATGATAATTCTTATGAAGAATATGATAGTGATGATGAATTAGTTATACCAGTGACTCGTTTATTAGGAATTTGACAGAGATGAAATTAGGAATTTTAGGGCATTTCAGTATTGTGTATTGGGGTTGCATCTAAATACAAAAGTCAACGAAATTAGTCATCCCACTTTCTCTCGCAAGTTGATAATGGTTGTTGTTGTACTGCGAAAGGTTTATGGAGTTTCTGATTGATCTGTTAAGCCAACTGCCCACAAGAAGCTATAATTTCGAAACCATTTACATCCAAATTTTAACTTCCATATTTTAAGATGTACTGGTTTGTGTAGATCCTTGAATTTTTATTGCCCTTTTATCCCTCTCTTGCTGGTATTTTGAACTCTTGTAGGGGTGGTCTCCGGTTTCATCCATCAATGAACTTAAGCGTTGCCAAATTCCTTGGCTTTGAACAGGTATGCATTTGTAGTACCAAATGTGCTTCCTTCTTTAATTCTGTTGGTTGGTTCCATTATCTATGTCTATTTTTGTCGTTATATTACCTTTATCTTTTGTCCGTATGTAACATTATAATCTGAGCATAATTCATGACTATGGCCTTGTTATGGTGGTAAACTGCTTCTTCATAGAAGGTCAATTCCTAGAGTACGACTTACTTGGCTAATCTGTGTTATTGCAGACTCTAAAAAATGCTCTATCTCCTAACTAACTTGGAGGTGCAGGGGGAGGAAGTGATTTTGATCCAAAGGGAAAAAGTGATAATGAGGTATCCGTGGTCTATATTATGTCTAGTTTTTAATTTGTAATTTATATGTGAGTGATTCTGGATAAAGGAAAACGTATAGCACTTGCTGTTTAAACCTTTATAGTCCTATTGGATAAAAGAAAATGTCTCAGGTTGCGCTCAACCCTTGAACATTTCTAAGGGTTCTGATGAACGTGTGTGAAAATGTTTCAGGTCGCACTTTTGCCAAAGTTTCATGCAGGAGCTAATCAGATGATCTTTTATGATTGATGGCATATTACCTTGCTGGGAGTCAAGGCATATATTCATGAAATTGTAATGTTGATGTTTGATTGTTTCTCGATACTTGTAGGACCTTCCTGCGGAAGACATGCGTGTTGGTCCCCGGGAAATGGAATTATTTTTGGACAATATATGCGTCTAGCTGGTCATTTTCAGGTAGTTAATCTGCACTCCTTTACTAATATTGAAACTCTGCAAAAAAATTACTTGTCACAACTTGTCAGCAGAAGAGAATCTAGTTTCTTAGTTACGCCAGAAAGGTTCTCACGGATGATTTTCTGGTTCGAGTCAAAAGCAGTCACTAATAGATTTAAATATTAATGGCTTGTTTTTTTTCTGTCTTAGTCACACTTAGAATAATCTTCTTTCAAAATTGAAATGTTATTAACACAGTTGAGCTACCCAAGTTCTCCTAGTACATTTTTTTATTTGAATTTACAAATGTTTGTCATATGAAAACTTAATTATGGTGTAACTTGTTTCCCGCAGGTGCCTTACTATCTCGATGAGGCTACTGGTTGGGGTTTGGAGGTTTCTGAACTCAAAAAAGAATTGGAAGATGCCAAATCGAAAGGTGAAAAAGAAGGGGTACCGAAATACTACCAACTTTTCGTTTTGGCTCGTGAGTCTTATGGTAAAGAGTTTGGACGATCTCAAAAATCAATATCCAAACCTCTAACTGGAGTAATCTCAACAGTTAGGTAATAACGTGCTACTTGGTGCTTTAATTATAAATCAGAGTTATAATGCGGAAAGGGAAAAGCACACAAGACACCAAACGTTTTTTTAACGAGGAAACTGCCTTGCAGAAAAACCTCGGGACCTCGTCCAGTTTTGAACACCGCCCAGTACAAACTGACTACAAACGCTAGCCTACTATAAGACTTCGGTCTGGGATGTAGCAGAGACCAACTCAAGCCCTCCAAGCGAATTGGCTAATGTCGCCTTCCTTACGTCTCTGGATCCCCCACAGATCGTCACGCACTTGATTCCCCTAGCTGACGTCCGTTACAGGCCTAGGAGTTGCTTTGACCGATGCCAAAGGCTTTTGTCAGCAATACTGGGTTTTAAACCAAAACTGTTGACTTATGGTGTAACTGTCCTCTATCAGTTTACCATAAACAAAGATGACTTCCTTCGGATTGTCAAATCCAGGTCATACGGAAATCTACTTCACAAATCGGGGCTGACACGCAAACCAACTTCGCAATGCCCAATCTGTATCTACCTCAGTTATACAGGAAGAACCACTTAAGGAACTTATATAACTGGAGCCAACTAGGTCTTACAACACCGAGTGCAGCCGTGCGTTGCTACCTTTCCAACCTTTACGTAACTTAACTAGTTCTTGAATAGCCGTATAGCAGAAGAGACGGACTTTAGAATAGACAAGAACTAGGATAGGTTACTGAGGTTACAGGTGATTCTGATCAACCGCTGAGGGATCAATCTACCTGTGCTTCCCAACTCTCTAAGGAAGTCTTTGATAGTCGTAGGGAGTTCCCAGAGGAGCTGCAACCTATAGAGGATGACTATACCACAACAAGCTTTCACCGAAGTGAAAAGAGTTTACGCTACCTTCCCTGAGGACCTTCACGTGTGCTTGATGCTTGCGGTATTTGTCCTTAGACACCTCTATTTATAGCACTCAATAAGATAGGTTGCTTTGGAATTAAGCAATCAATTACTTGTCCCACAAGTTAAGGAAACCCTAAACTTGCCAACCAAGTAATACAGATTAATCTCAATTGAAATTCCTTTTTAGATTTATCTGCCAAGTGTTTTGTTGGCTCACAAACACTTCAAGATAGGAATCCAACAGACCAGAGATAATCTTATCTTATTGACTCATTGAGGATCGTTAGATGGAACACAAAAGGTATTTATGTTTCACACAAGTCCATCTAAGAGATAAAGGAGTTGGAATTTGACTCAAAGTGAAATTCTAAAAGAATAACACGTAATTTGACTTTACCAGGAACTTCTCCGTGTCAGGTTCACGTACCAGTACGTGAACAAATGTGACACAGGAGATTTTCAGCTCCAGGTACGCAAACCGGTTCGGGTACCGTCCGCAGTCAAATTAGGTCAAATTAGGATTCCGCTGGAAGGACTGGGCTGAGCCAGAACTTAGACGTGAGAACGTCCTCAGCTGTGATCCACAGACTCTTTGCTCAAGAGTACTCCTTAGATTCATCCATATCCAACATAACAGTTTGCAAGCAAACCATTGTAATGGACACATGGCGTCGAATCTATCTCATGCATTCTTGATTCACAGTATTCGTGGGATCAAATACTGGTCATGACATAAAGCCATGTTACACAAGAACACGATCTCAATCGCTACATTACTACTAAAGTAGTCGACTATATTTCGAAAGAATAGAGAAAGTAGAAATAGAAGAATATCCATAAAGTCATAACTCCTACTAACCTTTTGTCGATGAAGAATAATTGATGTCTTCTTTGTCTTCACAGTCTTCGTCTTCAAGGTCTCTACTACTCTGTCTATATCCCATTTCCGAAATCTAAACTCTAGTAGGCTAAATCAAGAATTGAAATTTGACACCTAAAACTGACAACTAGCTTGACATACCAACGCTAGTGGGTTTGACCGGACAATGCCCTAACAAAAGGCATCTTCGATCCTTATTGGTGATCAATCCAGGAAATCCAACTGGTCTGGTATAACAACAACTATTAATTGCTTTCCATATGATTAGCACTCTTCAGTTAACCTAATGAGAAAACATCTTAAGGACCACCACCGTGGGGAAAGAGTTGTTGGATACTGTTGGCATTAATGGTGAAGGCAGGAAATGAAGGCATGGATAGTGAAGGCAAGAAATGAAGGAATAAATGGTGAAGTCTTCAAGTTTTCTGGCTAAGTATCTAAACCGAAAATACATTCGATCATTTTTAACTTAGTGTGGAAGTTTTTCAGTTTTTCATTGAACTTAGATATTTGAAGTTGTTTGAATTGTAAAGTGTAAATTGAATTCATCTTTTAATATAAAGTTTGTTAAAATCCAAAGTGATTATTTGTTTGGCTTTGATTTTTTTTTTTTTTGGTTTCTAGTTCAGCTGAATCAACTTTAGAATTCAGCTGATTTTCATTTTTTGTTATAATATAAAATATGTACAACAACACTTATGATGTGTCGTAACGCTATGACACATCATAAGTGTCTCAGTTTGGAATTTATACAACGACACTTATAGGTGCCTAGCAAACTGAGGCGGAGATATTGTGGCACTTCGTGCGACACTACTAAGTGTCTCAGATAGGCTTTAAACGACACTTATGATGTGTTTCAGATAGGCTATTTTCCACTAGTGACACCTTGAGAAACATTAAAGTTTTTGCCAGACAATGTCGCTACATGAATGGTTTGATTGATTACTTTATCACAAACCTTCTTCCGGTAATTACGATTTTGCCTCCACCAATCTGGAAACCCAACGATATCAAAACACACATTCTTTGTGTGACCTAAACGCTTGCAGTCAGTGCATTCAAAAATTGATTTTGGTTCTCCATGACAACGACTTCAATCTCTACTTCTTTGTTCATAATATAAGCCAAGGATTTAACTCCTTGTTCTGATACCAGCTTAAAATTAAGATTGGCACAAAGAGAGAGAATTTCATTGATTAATTTCTTATGTTCTTGGTTACAATCAGTAGTATATATAGAGTTTAATATCTAACCTTAGGAAAGCTATAAACTAAGAAACCGCTATAAAACAGGAAAACATATATTTTATAGAATGCAACAAGATCACCATGTGGAGTTACAAGTCTTGGGAATGTGGAAAACAGTACACAATTAGAGTCTTAAGGTCTCTTTTATGAGTCTGGCAAATGATTTATTTTTATTTTTTTTTGCTAGATTTGTTGGCTAATAAGCAAATTCACCAGTCAAATTTGCCAATTTGTCAGTTTGACGCGGAGCGAGAGTTTCGGTCGAGCGAGAGAATCAATCTCACTCGATAGAATTAATCCCGCACGAGATAAAAATTCGCCAGGGATATAATTCACGTTGATCAAATTTTCATCCAAAGGTCAAAATTCCATTGCATATAAAATCTCAATATCACTCCCAATTCAACTCATACATTTTTTTTCTTCTAAATTTTCCACAATTTTTTCTAGAATATGGCTCGAAAATATAATTCACGACGTCGTGGTCGAAAATTCACCATAAAGGAAGATTGTTTAATTTGTAGATTATATGTGGCATACACCACAGATCCTGTCAATGGTGCACTAGTTGTGGCAGATTATTTTTCGAATGTCCTAAAAAGAGACTGCTAATAGAGGGCGTAATTCAAACAGCCTGTCCGGGCTTTTCTTAAAGATTATCTCTGACTCTGAAGTGGTAAATTTGTGGCTTTAACCCTGAAACTCAATCGACAAAAAACCCTTGGTGAGATCGATGACAATCTGTTGAGGGGATCACGAACGACGTGAGAAATGCAGAACGAAAGCTCTTCTATTTTATAAGTTTTTTTCACTCCTTCAGTTCTTGCCGAAATACTACCCATTTCGAATGTGAAGTTGTTTTAGTTCTATATATTATTTTCTCAATGAAATTATTTTACTTAAATCATCATTTTGTAGTAATTTAATTTTAATATAAGTGTTAATGTGTAATTTAAATCTAATTAAATCAATCTGGATTGGATTTTTTTTTATATACGAAAAATAAGCTTAATTAATGATCATTACCAAAGCAATTATCTCTAGCTAAGGAGTCTACTACAAAGTCAGGGAAATAATTATAACTCTCTAGCAAAACTTTGTTGTCTCTAACAAATGTGGAAATTAAATATGCTACATTGTTGTCGTCTCTACAAACAAAATTGAAAATGCATAGTTCAAAACTTAATGATAACTGCTTTATTTGCTTCTGAATATTCATACTATCCCAATTAGAGGGATGAGTTCCTCCATTGATAGATTGTATGACCATCTTGGCATCCGCTTCAATTTGTATTAAAATTTTGATTCTACAGTAGAACCATTATAAAATGATCTGTGATAAATTAATACTCGCGCTAAAATAATAAATTCATCTGGTACCGAATCGAGACTAACGTGCTAAATTGATAATTCAATAAATTTATAGATTAATAACTTTTTGAAGCTTTATACAAATCTCATATGATATATAAATTAATAATACTTTAAAATATATAAAATTAATTTTACATTTATAATATATATGATATGATATGATCAATTGTGACTTGGTTTTTCTTGAAATTGATGTCACGTTGAATTTCATCTTGGACTTTTATTAACATTAGATTTGGTTTTTATTGAAATTGATGTCACATTGAATTTCATCTTGGATTTTTATTAACATTAGAAGAGTTTTTGGCGTTGTATATTCTTGATGCAATAGAAAATATATAAATTAATAACTATTATGTTACTGATTATTTAATATCGCGATAGTATAATGAATTTTGCCGCTCCCAATGCTATTATTTTATAGGGGTTATACTAGTTTTCACTAACTAAAAAAAAAGTTCATGAAAGGAAACAACATTTCAAAATAAATGAAGGAAACAACATTTCAAAATAAATTACATCTAGTCCTCTTCTTCTGGGTTTGGATTCAGACCAATAAAACTGCCCAAGTTGGAATTGTTGAGGGTTTGCTTGTCAACATTAGGTTGGGAACTAGAGTCAGGAGGTAAAGTTTAAGTATCAGAATCATACTCTTGCATATGAATCGGGAGGGTAGGTCGTGCATATGGCTGGAACCCGGTTTGACTAATTGTGGGCACTGGGGTATAAAGAGTTTGATTCTGAACCGAATAACCTTCAGAAGTGAGGTTTTGAGTTGCATAACCTGGTGGAATGACGATTTGGGATTCGAGCTGGTCAACCATATAACCTGACGTGACGTGTTGATATGCAATGTCAACAACATAAGCGAGAGCTTAACCACATTGACTACTAGAAGAACCTGCTCCACGACCCACTATCTAAGTGTCTTCCACGATATGAGGGGTAAAGGCTCGTCTTCAACGACCAACACTTCTTAAACTTCCACCACTTCTTCCACCTCCACTGCTAGAACAAGGACATGTTGGACATCACTCCCTCCACCCTCGCTCAGCGAAGCTCTGATACATGCAAATTCTGGAGTTGTTGGATAAAATGGTGGTATTCATTTAACCGTTGGAATTGCTCTCACCATCCAATGCTTAGTCTGAAACATTATTGTTCCACACTAACTAGGGGAGTTAGTAAAATGAAAGAGGGACAAAAATGTAAAATGACTCTCTAATATGCCTTGCCAAGAGGCAATTACCTACTCAGGCACATCTCTATAGCTCAGAATACAACCTGTTCTGCAAGCTGAATATGGTCTCTATGAGTTCTTTCTTGTAACTCCCGGTGAAGAGACTAATATCATAGTGCAATGCTAAATAACCCCACCAACTCATAAAACCACCAATTTACTTCATGTCGACATCGCCTCGAATTCCTCGACATCAGAACTAAATTGCTCACTGGTACCATGGTGGAGAGTTAACAGAGACGCATCCTCATAGATTTCCTCTTAAAATACGATCGACACCTGAGTCTCAATGAAGACCTCATAAACATCGCAGTTCTAGGCCTGTCCAGAGCTGTCTGAGAAGTATGCAACAGCCTAAACACACTTAGGCAGGCCACAATCTAAACACATAATGGCCTAATATACTATGGATAACCATGCCATGACCTAAAATATGCCACAGCGCAAGTGCACAAACATAGTCGAAGAGGCACGGCCTAATGCGTCACAAAAGAATGGCCTTGGCCAATGGCCAAGGTCGTGGCCTCAAAACCATAGCGTCATACTCATAGCGCCACAAAAGAATGGCCTTGGCCAATGGCCAAGGCCGTGGCCTAAAGACCATGACGCCATACTCATGGTGCCACAGAAAATTGGCCAAGGCCATGGCGAATGGCGCCATAAAAGATTGGCCTTGGTCGCAAGGCCATGACACCATACTCATGGCTCCATGAATTCTTATCCTTGGCCAATGGCCAAGGCTGTTGCAATAAGGCCATGGCACGCACCCATGGCCCGACATCCATGTTGGCCATTGAGCCATAGCCATGCAACGTTGTTTAACTCAATAAAACCATGCAATATCTGCACACTACACGAGATATCAAAACATCACGCGGGGGGATAACTTTAGGGGTATTGGTATGGCGGTCTACGGCAGTTAGAAAGAAACTGATGGAGATGATGGACAGTTATGAGAAGGTGGTGCTGGGTGGACACGTTCTACACGACTCTAGCAGTTACAGAGCACAACTCATGTCCTCCACTCCTCCACTCTTACACGACTTCCACCTAAATATAGGGTGAGTTCAACACTATAAATAGAGGCTTCCTCTATCTTCCAAGGCGGAACATTCAGAACACCACAGAATAACCAGAATTCCAGAGCCTCAGAACACGAGCAAAAAAACAGATTCAACACACTTCTAGCCTTGAAGGTTTCTAGTCACACTTACGACGGAAATCTTGAACTCTCACACCCAAAAACACACATTCTCAACCTGATCTCAAGTTTCTTTCACTGTTTCCCTCCCTAGATCAACCTCTATCCTCTCTGTGACTGAAGCAAGACTTGAACGACCATTGACTTGGTTTAGGCTAGTCTTGTTCGATTTTGATCTCGAGCACTACGAAAGTACCCAGAGACGGCACAATGTTTTTCAAGCAAAAACACCCACAAAGGATATTAATATTGGAACAGTAGAAGAGCCAAAAGTAATCAAAATAGGTACACTAATGGGAGAAGCACAAAGCAGGGAGTTGGAAAACCTGTTGAAGGAATATGCGTATGTCTTCGTTTGGAGGATGAGCGAAATGTCCAGAATAGACCCAAGTTTAGCATGTCACCATCTGGACATCAACCCTCTCGCAAGTCTATTTAAACAAAGACCTAGAAAGTTGGAAGACGTATACCAGGAAGCCGTGGAAGGACAACTTAACAAAATGATGGCGACAAGAATCATAAAGAAAATCCAAGCCGCTGTTGGATCTTGAACATGGTAATAGTGCCAAAGAAAAACAAAGAAGTTCGCATTTGCATTGATTTTAGTAATCTCAACAAAGCATGTCCGAAGGACCCTCACCCTTTACCAAGCATCGATCAAATAGTGAATGCCACAACATGCCACAAGTTGTTAAGTTTTATGGAAGGGTAGGTTACAATCAGATCCCATTAGCTGAAGATGATCAAAAGCACACCGCCTTCATCACAACCAATGGATTATTCGGCTACACTCGAATGCCAGTTGGTCTAAAGAATGCTGGTGCGACGTACCAAAAGGCAATGGAAAATATCTTTCGTCCTTGGTTGAAGAAAACTGTTGAAGCATACGTCGATGACATGTTGGTGAAAAGAAAAAAAGCAGAGCCTCACGTTGGAGACCTTCGAGATATATTAGAAAAAATGCGTCAAATCAACATGAAAATCAACCCAGCAAAGCGCATATTCGGAGTTACATCGGGAAAATTTCTAGGGTATATAGTCACGAAAAAAATGAATCGAAACGGACCCAACGAAAGTACACGCAATCCGAGACATGCCATCTCCAGAAACGATAAAGGACGTACAAGGACTTAGTAGAAGAATAACAGCCTTAAGAAGATTTATTGCTCGATCCTCGGATCGATGCAAAGAATTTTTCAGCATTTTAAGGAAGAGAGAAAATTCAAATGGACAGACGAGCGAGAAGCAGCATTCCAGGGGATAAAGAACTACTTATCAGGGTTACCCGCGATGCAGCGGCCAGATAAGAATGAGGATCTAAGACTATATATTGTAGCTAATTTTGATGCCATCAGCGTAGTGCTTGTAACCACAAAGGACGAAGAGAAACCAGTGTATTACATCAGTAGGACACTTCTACCAGCAGAACGAAACTACAACAAATTGGAACAGTTAATACTATCATTGGTTGTGGCGACTCAAAAACTTCGAACCTACTTTCAAGCCCATAGAATCATTGTATTAACCAAGACCCCAATCGAATATGTGCTCAAGAATACTCAAGCAGCGGGGATAATATCAAAATGGAACGCTCAGGTAGGACAGTATGACGTTATATATGAATTTCGCACAACACAGAAATCGCAAGCGATATCAAACTTTCTGGCAGAGTTCCCTGTGGCATAGGAAGAAGAAAAATAACGATGTTAGGTATCGAGGATGAAGAAGAACCATCAGATCTTTTACAGCAGTGTCATCCAAGAAGATGGGAGATATTCATCGATGGCTCAGTCAATGGAGATGGTCGAGGAATTAGGATAGTTTTTACTTCACCAAATGGAAACCGAATAGTATGTTCACTTCGATTGGAATTTGAAGTTACGAACAATGAAACAGAATACGAAGTTATGATACATACATTAAAATTCATGCAAGAAGTGGAAATCGAGGAAGCAAGGACCACTACAGATTTACAGTTGGCAGTCAGGCATCTCGATGGAAGTTACCAGTCAAATGATTCATTGTTAAAATACAAGAAGTTAGCAAAAAGATACATGGCACGGATTTAAAACTTAAAAATACGTCACATATGCAGGACAGACAACAAGTACGTCGATGCCCTAGCATTCATCGCTTCAAACATAACAGATCTGAGCGTTGCTGATATCGAGATAGGAAGAGTACAACATTCACCCGTCGAAGGCTTAGACGAAGAGCATGTAATGGCAATCAATATAGATGAAGAAAACGACGATTGAAGAACGACAATTAGGAAATATTTGGAAACCAAGGAATTACCAAGTAATACACTCTTATCTCACAAGGTAATCAACATGTCAGAAAATTACAGAATCCTCGATGGAGTATTATATCGTCAATCTTATTTGGGGCCATTGTTAAGATGTGTATGTCGAGAGGATGGTGTCGCATTGATGACAAAACTCCGTAGTGGGGAAGAAGGGAATCATAGTGGAGCAAGACCATTATCTCAAAATACCAAAGCTCGGGGATACTACTGTCCTTACATCACATCGATGCCAAGGATATTGCTCGAAGGTGCGACACTTGTCAACGATTTGCCAAAAAGATACACGCACCAGCAACCAGCCTAAACTTAATGTTGAGCCCATGGCTTTTCGCTAAGTGGGGGAAGTAGGACCCTCCATTCCAGGATCGGGACAGCGAAAGTACATCATTGTTGCAACGAACTATTTTACAAAATGGACCGAGGCTAAAGCATTATTGAGTATTATTTGCTTTAAATGCTTTTGACCAAACATTTAATAGAATATATTTTGTTGAATGTAAAAATGTCAAAGTATTAGATCTCATTAAATGCTATGAGTCCAGTGAGGAATTTTGGAATTAATGTGGAATTGCGCTTTAATGAATTTCTGAAATTAGATTGCCTCATTTCAAAGCTAACCTTGGTCATATAAATAGTTGGCATCGCTCCTAAAAGCTTTGTCCCTCTACCAAGTATCATTATTCGAAAGAGTAAGCTTGTGATAACCAATATTCCTTTCAGTATCTTTGAGCTTTTGCTCTCGGTCTGGATTAATGTGAAAGTCTTCTCTTAGGGATCGAGAAGCCTAGAAGTACCTCTTCTGGGAAACTAGTTTATGTTTACTAGTCTTCTTTGTATTGTACTTGTGTTATGTTTTATCACCTCTATCAAAGTCTTACGATCTTGTTTATTCCAAGGCCCTTCTCTTCTGATATAAGGACATTCAAGATTGTAGTGATTAGAACATCTCTTTATCTATTGACCTCGATTTGTCAGCAAGCCGCTTTCGGTTTGTGTGCCTAACAAATATATATTGAGTGGAATCAAGATCGTTATTTTGGATTGTTTTGTTTTGCAGGTACTTTGTTCTTCAAGGTCATATTCATATTGTACGCATCCAAAATTGCTTGATTTCAACTGGGACAACAAGGTTACTCTTTCGGGAGTTTTGGTTTCAAAACCTTGTTTAATATCTCGAGAGGTTTATTAACCAAGTAAACTTAAATAGCCTCGCTCTTGGTGTAAAACGACTTTGGTGAAATATCTGTTAAGTTACCAAGGATATCATTTAGTGGTTTGATCTGCCGCTATTTGGTGTTGTCCATAAGGTTGTAGTCGTCCGATTGGAGGTCGGGTAGCGATAGTCTTCACGAAGGACTGTGGAGTAACTCTTAGGGAAGACAGTAAAGGACGTATGTTTCTCTAAGGGAGTATATGTATTTGACCACCTTGTTCTGGTTGGAGGCGTAGGAATACAGAGGGGGAGCTGTGTGACTAATAGTCATATTAGGATCATATTGTTTATACCAACTAGTCCGAAATCTGAGAGTAGGTGTGTTGGCGGTTTAAATCTTAAGAGTATTCAAAACTGGACTAGGTCCCGGGGTTCTTCTACGAGTTTGTAGTTTGCCCACTAACAATATTCTTGTGTGTACTTTACTTTATTCCCGCATTATGTTTGACTTGTCATTTATAATTAAAGTATCGTACTTGGTTGTTGACATTGTCTTTCGGTATCTTGTGTTGATTCCCGTTGTGTGACAATCAGTTACGAAAGAGATCTTGTTCTTGAATTCTTGATTACAGGAACCTTTCAAGGTTTGACTTATAGGTTGCCTAAAATAAAAGATTGGTGGTGTACTCGGTACCCTCGTTTTTTCCTGATCCATCTTATAACTCATGCAGCTGTAATAACCATTGCTCCCCTTCTTAGTGGATTTTTGATGTTGATAATTACACACACCTTCACTGGAATCCCATCTTCTGGTGTTGCTTTTGGAGGTTCAATTGCAATGAATTCTCCCATTATCTTTCCCATTTCCTTAAAAGCTCTTACATTCATATGCTCTGGAAGCAAGCATTTTAGTTGGATCCAAAAGCATTGATTTTCACAGTCCAATTCATGATATTTCTGGATAGAATTGTAATCATGAAGTATGGCTAGGTTTCCATTAGCACTCCAAGGTATTTCGTCATTTTTTTTTTGTAGTGCTTCCCATTTTATGAGGTTAAAAACCATTACATTGGTAGCAATCTCAAACACCTTCAGCTCCTCTGGTGGTATGAAAGACCATGCTATCTGTACTGAACTAGTACAAATTAAGAATCAATTTCGTAAGAAAACGTAAGAATAATCGTCGTAAGTCGTCGTAATCGTATCTACTGCCAGTAGCAGAGATGATGAACGTAAATGAAAGAATTCATACAATAGACATGACCCAACAGAAAGGAGAAATGTGAGGTTAAGTACCTCACCTACCGCTAACATACCAGTCACTAAGATAGTGACATGTATAGCAAACTAACGGTAAGACAGAAAACAGACTAAAACTAACCCCTAAACAAGGATAAGGGCTAACCCCAGAGACTCACAACTCATGTCTTGACTCTAGTACATGACATTACCTCCCCCTCTAAAGTTTCCTTGTCCTCAAGGAAGAACTTCTTGAAATGAGCATGCATATGTGAAGAATCCTCCCAAGTTGCATTTTCTGGTGAAGCATTCTTCCAGTGTACCAAAAGTTTCTGAATCTGAAGACCATTTCTAAATATGGTTCTAGAATCCAAAATCTTTTCAGGTACAACCACTATTTGACCTTCATGATCAGTAACAGGCAGAGTAAGAGAGGGAATGTGGGCTTGACCAATCTGTTTTTTAAGCTGAGAAACATGGAAAACTGGGTGGATCTTAGAAGAAGAAGGCAACTGCAACTTATAAGCTACTGCACCAATCTTCTGGATGACAGGAAAAGGGCCATAGTACTTAGCAGAGAGCTTAAAGTTTTCCCTGAGAGCCACAGAAGCTTGTCTGTAGGGTTGAAGTTTGAGAAAAACCATGTCCCCCACTTCAAAAGTCCTCTTTATTCTCCTCTTATCAGCATACAACTTCATTCTTTCATGTGCTTTCCTTAAATTTTCCTTTAACACATCCAAAACTGCATTCCTTTGCTTCAAATAATCTTCCACAGCAGCCACTGAAGTAGTATCTTCAATAGAAAATGCCAAATGAGGTGGAGTATACCCATATAAGGCCTTGAATTGACTCATTTGCAGACTGGTATGGAAATTAGTATTGTACCACCATTCTGCAAGTGGTAACCATTTAATCCAATTGGAAGGTCTGTGACCTGTCATGCACCTGAGATAAGTCTCCAGGCAAGAATTGGCCCTCTCAGTTTGTCCATCAGTTTGAGGATGATAAGTTGTGCTCAACCTTAGCTCAGTGCCCAATAATCTGAAAAGATCTTGCCAAAAGTTACTTGTGAAAACTTTATCTCTGTCAGAAATGATGGAAATAGGTAGCCCATGAGACTTAAAAACTTGTGCTAGAAAAGCTTCAGCCACTGTTGCAGCAGTATAGGGATGTTGGAGACCTATAAAATGAGCATACTTTGTCAGTCTATCCACCACCACCAGTACCACAGATTTTCTCTGACTGACAGGTAAACCCTCAATGAAGTCCATTGAGATGTGTTGCCAAGGATAATCAGGAATACCCAAAGGCTGAAGTAAACCAGCAGGATGAGTATGTTCACCCTTATTCCTTTGACAAACCTCACAAGTAGTAACAAACATTAATATATCTTGCTTAAGACCAGGCCAAAAGAAGTGGGACTTAGCTCTCATATATGTAGCCTGAATGCCTGAATGCCTGAATGTCCACCCACAGCAGAATGATGTACTGAATGCATAATGGAAGATCTGATATTAGCTCCATTGCCTACATAGAGTCTGTGTTTGAATCTTAGAACACCTCCCACTAATGTGTAATGAGGAACTGTTGTAGGATTGACAAGTAATTTTTGAAGCAGTTCTTGCACCTTGTCATCCTTTTCATAGCTCAATAAAATGTCATGTGTCCAAGAAGGAATAGAAACTGCCACTGAAGCTATAGAGGCTGTTGCATGAGGTAATCTGGAAAGAACCTTATTTTCCACTCCTTTCTTATAACTGATCTCATAATCAAATCCCAAAAGCTTAATAAGCCATTTCTGCTGAAGTACACTGGTGATTTTCTGATCCAAGAAAAATTTGATGCTTTCAGGGTCTGTCTTTATGATGAAGTGGTGACCTTGCAGATAATGCCTCCATCTATGCACAGACTGTACAATGGCAAGTAATTCCCTCTCATAAGTGGAAAGAGCCTGATTTTTGGGGCCTAGAGCCTTGCTGGAGAAAGTTATTGGCCTGCCTTGTTGCATGAGTACATCTCCAATGCCTTTACCAGAAGCATCAGTTTCTAATACAAATGGAAGAGAAAAATTTGGTAAAGCAAGGACAGGAGTACCGACCATGGCTAGTTTCAGTACTTTGAAAGCTTCAGTAGCCTCAGAATTCCAATGAAAAGAATTCTTCTTCAGCAAGTCAGATAGAGGCTTACTTAGAATGCTATATCCTTTCACAAATTTCCTGTAGTAGCCAGTGAGGCCAAGAAAACCTCTTAGCTCCTTGATATTTGTAGGAACTGGCCAATCCACCATGCAGGAAATTTTTGCAGGATCAGCAACAACACCCTTTGGGGTAATAATATGACCAAAATATTCAAGCTGATGTTGTGCAAAACAACATTTAGATAGCTTGGCAAATAACTGATGCTGTTGCAGGAGTTGAAGAGTGAGTTGCAGGTGTTGTACATGATCTTCTAAGCTCTTGCTATACACCAATATATCATCAAAGAACACCAAAAAACTTTCTTAAATAAGGCTGAAACACTTCATTCATCAAAGCCTGAAAAGTTGTTGGTGCATTAGTTAAACCAAAAGGCATAACCTTAAACTCATAATGGCCCTGATGAGTTCTAAAGGCAGTCTTGTGAATATCAGCATGGTTCACTCTTATTTGATGATATCCAGACCTTAAGTCAATCTTGGAGAAAAATTGGGCTCAATTCAACTCATCAAGAAGTTCATCAATAACATGAATTGGAAACTTGTCTTTGATAGTGATGTTATTCAGTTTCCTATAATCCACACAAAATCTCCAAGTATTGTCCTTCTTTTTGACAAGTAAGATAGGGGAAGCAAAAGGGTTGTGGCTAGGTTGAATGATCCCAGAATTCAACATTTCTGTCACCAATTGCTCCACTACAGATTTCTGAATATAAGGACATTTGTAAGGTCTCATGTGAGGAGGGTCAGAATTTGGTTTCAAAGGAATACAATAATCCAAACTCCTTTGAGGTGGTAATGATTTGGGTTCAGCAAAAATGGTGGGAAAAGTGTCAAGCACTTGTTGAATCACTGGTGGAATAACTGGTTCAGGCAAATTAGAAGGAGAAATAGAAAATAATTGGCCAACAATGCCATGTGTATGCCTTTTGAAAAATTCACACATAACAGTTCCACTCATCTCAAAAATTGAAGGGCTAGCCTGAGACCCAATTAGTGTAATTTGCTTACCTCTATGCAAGAAGGAAATACTGAGTTTGGATATAATATCACCCAACTGCTTCAACCAATCAGCTCCCAAAACAATGTCACATCCTCCCAAAGGAAGAAGTCTCAAATCACCACAAAAATCATAATTCTGCATTTTCCAGGGAAGTTGAGAGCAAATACCAGTGCTTATAGTCTTGTCTCCATTGGCAACAATGACTAATAAATGTTGAGTGTTTTGAATAGTACAACCCAAGGATGCAGCTAACTTGCAGTCTATTAAGCTGTGAGTACTGCCAGTATCAATGAGCACGGAAATGGACCTTTCTTTCAGAAAACCAGGAATCCTGATAGTTTCTCCAGATGGACTGCCATGAAGTGCATGGAGAGAAATTGACATATCAGACTCAATAGGTACTGTACTGTCTTCAGGAGTAGGTATAACATCTGAGGAAACATCTGGTACTACCTCTTCCACCACTTCTTCACCAATAGTCATAAAAATATGTTGATTCTTGCATCTGTGTCCAGAAGAGAATTGTTCATCACAATAGAAACATAAGCCTTTAGCTCTCCTAGCAACCATCTGCTCATAACTGATTTTTCTTGAGGCTGAAGGAGCAGGACTAGTAGGTGTAGGTCTCAGTAAATTGGTGTTGAAAGTTTTTGGAGTAGAAGGGGAAAGTGAAACGGAGTTGCTATTTTTAGGAGAAAAATTTGAAGAATAAGGTGGCTTTGAATGAAACATAGCAGTTCTCTGCTGTAAATTGTACTTCTGCTCTTGTAGCTTAGCTAATGAGAAAGCATGCATAAGAGACTTTGGACTAAACATTTCCAATGAACTTCTGATTTCTTCTTTGAGGCCACTAATGAAACTCATGATAAAGTAGTGTTCATTCAAAGATGGATTTATGGAAAGCATAAATGCTTTTAATGATTCAAATTTTTCAAAATAATCTTCAACAGAAGTCACTTGGCCAAGCTTATTAAAATTTCCAATAAAATTTACATCAGAAGGGTTTTCAAAACGTGAACAAATAGCTTCAGAGAAATCACTCCAAGAAATTATACCTTTACCCACTTTAAAACTATTAAACCATTGATCTGCCTTAGCATCCAAGTAAATTGAAGAAAGGATTACCTTCTGATGCTCCTCTGTATGCTTAAGCTGGAAATAACGTTCACATTTTTGAATCCAACATCTAGGATTATCACCAGAAAACCTTGGAAAATCCACCTTCAAGTTAGAAGAATTTTTTTTATCTCGCCCAAGCGAACCAAATTGAACTGGAAAATCAGATATGTTAGAGAAAGAATTAGTAGGAAGAAGAAGAAGAAAAACCACCACCATTATTTTGACCAATTTTGGAATCCATGTGTTTTGCAAAAGCTGACATAAATTGCTTCTGGTTTTCCTCCATATAAGCGGGAAAAAAATTCTGTTGAATTTCACTGTTTTTCCGACTTGCTTCTTGACTTTTCTGCATCAAATCTAAATTCTCCTTTTGGCTTGACTTAAATTTCTCCTCAATTAAATCCTGCATCCGATTTTCTTGTTCAACCAATTTGATATCCAGTTCCTGAAACTTGATATCGAGATGCTCGGAAATTGTTGAATCTATGTTAGCCATGAAATCGTGCCATCAAACTTCCAAATCCGCAATTCTTAAACCTTGTTTCTTCTGTTCGACAAATCATTTTCAGTAAAATTTGGTGTTCCTCCCATGGATGTAAGTAGCTCCCGATACCAATTGTACTGAACTTGTACAAATTAAAAATCAATTTCGTAAGAAAACGTAAGAATAATCGTCGTAAGTCGTCGTAATCGTATCTACTGCCAGTAGCAGAGATGATGAACGTAAATGAAAGAATTCATACAATAGAAATGACCCAACAGAAAGGAGAAAGGTGAGGTTAATTACCTCACCTACCGCTAACATACCAGCCACTAAGATAGTGACACGTATAGCAAACTAACGGTAAGACAGAAAACAGACTAAAGCTAACCCCTAAACAAGGATAAGGGCTAACCCCACAGACTCACAACTCATGTCTTGACTCTAGTACATGACACTATCCTAAGGTGGTTTTCAGCAGTGTTATGGCCCATTTTCCATAAATGATTACCGTACCAATTAGGCATATTTCCCATTGATTATCTTCTTCTTCTGCAACAATTTCATCCCCAGTAAGAACCACAACTTCAGATATTTCACCTAACTCCAGCATTGGTTTCTTAAATTTCTCAGCCAAATCAACCATTGTAGCTGTATTTGCTTCTGTCATTTTTTATGTATAACTTATAATGTTTGCAGGAGTAGATGACTGCTGGTATTTATCTCATACGCTTTATTAAGGGTTTTAACTTTTTCCTCTTTGATCCGAGATAATTGATTGAAAGTATGCCGGTGAATACAGATATTCTCGGAGATAATATTTCCACTAATTTTGGAAACACTATAGCTGCCCGTTGACCATATTAGCAGTAGAGGGAAAGCAATTTGAATTTTCATTTTTTTCTGTAACCGTGATTCCAATTCTTGCACAAGCCAAACACACGAGTTACCGCTTTCTGCTTTTCCACCAGGTCGAATCGGTACCAGAATCACTCCAACGGCAATCAAATCAATCTCATAAATTTTAACAAACTTGAGGACAACTACTGCAAACGCATAAACCACAACAACGAGCAGGCAAACGCCATATCAGAAGACATAAGTTGTAAACACATAGGGAAACACCAAAACTTGGTTAGTCATGGAAAGAAATGAGAAAAACTTGGAAAATTTTAATTTTACTGCAAAACTTGAGAAAACTTGATTAAAACATGAAAGATAGCCGGATTTCAGTAAACAAAGTAGAGAGAAGAGTAGAGCCAAGGAAATCCTCCAAAGATATGAGAATATTGATCAAAATCTAGTTCTTCATAGAAGTTTTCCACTGAGTTTACTCTGAATCGATGGTACTCTAAAGAACTTAGCTGCCTTACTAACTTTTCTTTTCGATGCGTGTATAACTAAGTTGTAAATTGCGTGTTAAAATTGAAAAGCCAATGCGAGTACATTCTGCAAACGTATGTACTATGTAGCAAGACTTGAGTGCATTCTGCAAAGGCATGCACGTATGTAACCTGATTTGGGAGTGGAGTATGGACATTAAATGAACACTAAAATGGTCTATAAGACCAAATAACCTATAATTAGGTTCTACAAGACTGCTGAACTTGTATATTGTTTATAAAGACTGATACTATTTACAAAGACAGCATCTAAAAAGATGCTTAAAAATATTGTTTATAAAGACATGTACAATCAGCATGTGATAGGGATTTACCTAGAATGCCCTTTTCATTGTATTTATACACTAAAACAAAATGGCATTGATCAATTGACTCCATAAATATGTATCTGTTTTTTCAATAACAATATAAGAATGAACCAGTAGCTTCCAGATTATGGTGAATACACCTCAAGCACAAAACAACCATACATGTGATGACTTCAGCCAATTTAAATGAAAAACAAAGCCTAATCCCGACCAATTCAAACTCTCTTCCTATCGCGTTCTAGTAATCTGAAGTGAAGTCCAGTATAGAATTAGTCTCCCATCACATGACACCTCAAAGTGAATTACAAAAACAAACTTAGACACAATCCAATTAACAAAAAATAGAGAAGATAATTGAAACTATGCAAGATCAAACCAACTTGCTTGACCCTTTAAAGCATGCAACATCAGACAAGACATATTGCAATTACTTAAATGAAAACCAAATCAACAATAATAACTATTATAAAATTAACTCACTTACCATCAACCTATAAATCTTATAAAACGAAAAGGTGTTGTTTGCTTAACTTTCATGAATGCACAGTTGAATGTTTTCCCTTTTGGATATGCAATAATGCTTACTGAATGTGCAGTTGATACATACAGGAGATAAGCATTACAATAACACATAGATAGATCGAAAATGGTGAAAGATAGCTAGCTTATCCAAATAAAGATAACAATTCATACTGCAACATGATTATCAGAACAACAACGCATGGTTTACGGGTCTAAGCCTCATGACATGGTCCATTCAATCACCTCAAGTGATGCCATCAAATGTAAAAAATTAGCCCTGACACCTAACGTTAGGCCCTTTATTGAACTTGCTCAGATGCTTAATACACATTTTTGAAAATGGAATAGTTTAAGAGGATGCACCTTTTTCATTCGAACCACAGAATCTTCCATAAAGGAATCACCTTTGGATACACCCATCTAAGAGAAGAGCTTATTTCCAACGTTAAAAGAGTGATCTTTGTATTCCCTTTGTCATACTGACACTTAATTTTTCTAGTGAGACGATCAATATCATCAGTAAGTTGGTGTCTCACAATAATAGAAAAACCTCCACTTTTACACTGATAGAGCACAATGAACTTGCTAAAATTTTCAGCTGCAGAGCACAAGTTACACTGAAAACTACTCCCTCCGTTTCTTTTATATAGGCGGAGAGACCAATTCTCTTAGATTAAGAAAACATTTTTGAAGTCATAATTTTTCATGTTTTTTCTTGTTTTACCCTTTGTCTTATTCCAAACACAATTACCTATGTGTTATTATTAAGGGTATAAGTTGTAAAAAGTGGTCTTGATAGTTGTACTCCGCCTATAATTTGAAACATAGAAAAGTCATAATTCCGCCTATATAAAAGAAACGGAGGGAGTACTTTATATCATATAAAAAGTGACATTTACACGTTTTTTCAATCAAACAATCAAGACTAAACCTATCAATTTAGGTCTAACCATTCGACATATAAAATTTTAATGCAAACTACTTTATATTAACACAAATATAATGAAATAAGGGTAATTAAGAAAGATACTACCATAAGCAACATGAACCCCAAGACAATGCAAAATATGAGAAGTATGAGATCCACAACACAAAGCCACCAACCTGGTGATGCTGTTAATGTTGTTGTTGCATCTAGTGGTAACGAAAAACCTCCATTGGTAAGTGGAGCCTAACCATCTCTTGATAATTTTCATGGCCATATTGTGTAACGACAACTGGTTTAATATGTAAATACTGCCGCAAATGCCGTATTCTTCAGCCGTCCTGGAATCAAAACACAAGCACAACAAAGGAATAAATCTTTAGCTAACTTACAAACCTTAACCTGCAATCACACACATAATCAAGTGATTGTACCCAGGTATCGATGGTACAAACAGTACATGTACCCAAGTACTCGTAGTGACAACACTAGTAGAACCCACAGGTTCAAGTGGTGACAATGCTATACTTTTTCTGAAAGGTATGCTTGCACTTCCTATCAAAAAATTCAAAATTAGACAGTTTATACTTGTACCTATGTCATAAGAACAATTTTCTACCACTTGTACTAGGGTACAGATGCCAAAATTTCTACCCAAAAATATGCACATGAGCATATTTGTACCAATTATAACTACACACATAATCAAGCCAAAATTTCTGCAACTTGTACTGGGGTACAGATGGCAAAAACATTCACACAAGAACACAATTCTACAAGTTGTAACTACACATTCATAATCAAATTTAGACAAAATTAAATATACCAGTTGTACCTAGCCTTGCATAATTAAAACAATTGTACCTAGGTTATATATCAAATTAAATCTAGTTGATATCTATGCATACAAAATTAAAGCAATTGTATATGATCAATCAATTTCACAACCAGTTGTATCAAATTATCAGAACACAGACAAGATACATGAATTATCAAAACACAACCCGTTGTACCAAATAATTGTAAAATCGAATTGTTGTATGCCCTAATTCTATCAAAATCAAAATTAGGGTTAACAGACTTACGGGTTTTTGGGTTCATCTTGTTTTGAGATTTTACAAATGTTAATGGTTGTGATAGACATGGTGTTGTCGATGACGTTGTTAGTGTTTATGGTGTTTGTATCGATGATGTTTGGCGGAAGGAAAATGGTGGTGATGGTAGTCTTTGTAATGGTGTAGAAAGTTGGAAGAAGATTTGGTGGATGGTAATGGTGTTTGTTATGGTAGAGATGGTGGAAAAGATGATGATGTTGATGGGCAGAGGTAGTTTTTATCGTGGTGGAGACGGGGGAGAAGATATACAGTCGATGGAAGGAGAAAGAAGATATTGAAAGAGAAGATAGAAAAGGGGTATATTCGTCCCTTTTAAAGTGACGTGTCTTTGTCTTATAGAACAATCTCTATATTTTGTCGTCCCGTAGGACCTTGCGGCTAGGTCCATATGATCCAATTTCTGTTAAATGAAGGCAACCCATGTTTTTTATTTAAACTGCATTCAGGATTTCCATAGGCAACTGCCGGTTATCCCACTTAAACAATGGTGCCTATTGCTTTCCACACTTTTTTTTTTTATAGTTTTAGGCTGGGTTTGTTTTTTTTTTTTTTTTTCCAAAAAGAACTTTCAAAATATATATTAGGTAATATTTTTTCAATTGTGTGAATTTTTTGAAAGTTCTTTTCTTAAAAAAGCACTTTGGATTTAGGCCAGCTTTTATAAGGTGGTGAAGAGGAGCTTTTAAAAGCTGAAAAGCACTTTGAAAAAATGTCTCCAAGTTAATTTCACTTTATAACCCTACAATAATTATTAAATGACAAAATATACCCTTAAATCTTTGATACAATGAAGTTTTATTCATAACTAGGGTATGACCCATGCCGTAACGGTACGGGTTTTTATGTGTTGTTGTCCTATCTGGCGACACAGTTTTGATTAATTACCCCTTGGCAATTTTTATTACATTCTGTGAAACTATTCATCCACTAACATTTGTTAGATGTA